>JAAXYX010004457.1:0-12337 GCA_036851915.1 Ptenothrix huangshanensis
GAATTGTTTTTTCATTTGAAGAACTTCTGCTTAGAAGGGAACTACATAAGCACTAATAGTGCAATTTTATAGGAAAGCCAGAAAACTGTCGGGTAACTAATTCTTTAAAAATACATAGGATGAGCTTTTCTACTAATCATCTCATTTAGACCCAAAATGAAATTAAGAATTCCCTTGCGCCAAGAAGGTATTGATGCTTAGACGACTATTAGGCAAATATATGTATGTATATATGTATGTATTTTTTGACGCGAGCAATTTTCAGTAATCATATATGTATGTAGTGCGCACAAAAAAAATTTTTGTCCCCCCCTCGATTTCTAAGGTTCCTGCGCCTCTGCTCGTAACTATTGAAAAAGAAAATCAATTATCTGGTTGTAGGTTTATAAAGCAAATGCATACGAAACGGGATTGTATTAGTGTTGAAAATAGTTACTAGGGACATGCTAATTCAAATTCTAAGCAAAATAAAATTTTAACTGCTAGTATTACACGAACTTTACAAATAGGGATGGCATAAAATAAATTCCCTGTGAATTTTGAGCAAAAGAACCTGGGAAAATACCCGGCATTTGGGGAATTACTTTTGAGGGAATTTTGGGCACAAACAAAATGGGAAATTTCCTAATATGCCGGGAATTTTGGGCAAATAAGATAAAATTGGGAATTTACTTGGGGGTTGTGGGAGCTTTGTGAGCGTCCTTAATTTTGGGACTATTGGCAATTTTAGAAAGTTGCGGGAATTGACTTGGGAATTTTAAGAATTGATTTTAAATTTTAGGAATTTATTGGGAATTTTGGGAATTTACTGGGAATTATGGGAATTTATTGGGAATTATGGGAATTTACTGGGGATTTTGGGAATTTACTGGGAATTGTGGGAATTAACTGGGAATTTTAGGAATTTACTAGGAATTTATTTGTAAGGGAAAATTGCCGGCATTTTGGGAAAATACGGTCGGAGGGAATTTATTTTTATGCCCTGGGCATAAAAATTCCAAATTGGGAATTTTGTCATCCCTATTATACAAATACGTATAACTTGGTTTGCTTCAATATTCGGTTTTCACCAGTTCATCTTTACCAAAGTTTTAGTTTCTGCCTAAGTGCCCAGCAGGTATTTGCCTGTGATAAGTCTGCCTGCCCAGTGTCTGGCGGTGGGAAGTCTGCCTGCTCAGTGTCTGGCTGTGGGAATGTCTGCCGGTGGCATGTCGGCGCCGGACTACGTTCGGTGAACCATTTTCGACGAATTGTCTTCGTCCTACGGTCCGTGAAAAATTTCAGGTTCGACGAAATGTCCGTTCGGCGCCATGTCTGCCGACGCAATGTCGTTTCGGTCCAGTGTCTCAGGACCCACAAAAGTCAATGTCAATAATTGTACACCGTAAAACGAAGTCCCCGTGTAATACAGTATAAAATGCACTTAAAGGTAAAGGCTTTATTCAAAGTAAAGACAAGACACAATACCCAATTAGACCGCATCACTATGCCACAGTATTGACGCTACTGTAAGTCTTGCTATAGGAAAACTGTAAAATAAACGAATTTGTTTTGAGAAAACAAAGGCTCAAAGAATTATAAAATGCACTGACAGGAAAGACTCAAAATTAATACTGACACTCACACATCAAGAGACTCAAAAAAATGCACACACCGATCTTAAACTAGACCTAAAAAGACAGTAGACATATAAGACATGAATTTTACAACTACGGTTAAAATACTGTCTGCCAGTGAAGGACATAACTGTCATGGTATTTAGGAATTTCAATTGTTCAAAGTACCCGATCAAATTCTCAATTTACGTATTTAGAAACATTCAGTCGCATGATGTGTAGCTAGTTGGAGAAAGACGTAATAAATGGCATGGAAAAACCAAACGTTTCTACCATGCTAACAAATGGAAAAGAACATTCTGGCTGATTCTGGGCAACGACCCAATAACTAATAAAATTGACAATAGAGATTATAAATGACTATAAGTTTATAAGTAATGACATAAATCTCCTACCATCAGACAGCATATGACTAAAATGCATCAATCAAAGTACTTAAGTAAGTATTTTCAAAGACAAAATTCATAACGCACAACTAGTCGTGCAAGCCTAATTTTGACAAAAAATACACATAAGACCCTTAAGGGTCAGAATGCATAAAAATATCATCAAAGAGTTTAATCAAAAAGTATGAAAATTCCGAATTTAGAAGTTGACACAAACCGCCAAATTCAAAGACGACTTTCATGTTTATGGGCAGATGGGCACGGCAACAGTAACAGTTATTAATGTGAGGTTATATCATTCTTTCAATTTAAAGTTTGCAGCTATATAGGAGGAAGAAATGGCATTTAAAACCTTGAATGACCAAATGACCACACACACACAGAGTAGTAGATAGGATTGAGCAGGTTGGAAATGTTTTTCGCGCTATATACAATTGATTTTCGTCACGAGTTCGGATGCTCTTGTAAGTTGGAATGTGAAGTCTGAAAGTGAGATCAGGAGAGGTCTTCGTCTCGTGTGCACTAATAGTTGATTCAAAGACGAAGGCCGATGATTCTTTAATTTAGTAAACAATAGGGATTACACTCTGTGATGTAGTAAGTGCACAGTTGATTCAATAGACATAAATGCGTATTATCTGTCTACAAAAAATTAACTGACGTCACCTGACTACAATCAGATTTTTCTATGTAGGAATTATTTGGTAGGTAGGTATGAATATTATTACGCACTACCGTCTGTATGATAAGACTAGTCATTGTCACTATTAGCTATTAGGATTAGCGTCAACTGGAGAGTGAGAATTACCTTCAACTTGGTGGTAAGCATACTGAATATTTGTGGCAGATTTCATTTGTGTGTGTTGTTTAGTTCGTGGTTTGTCTCTTTGATGTGCTGTGTTTACTGTTTACGGCAAATATTGTTCATTAAGACTGTCAGTGGTTTCAAGATTGGCAAAAAGGGCAAATGATTTTTATCAAAAAGTTCTATCTTACTATTAGACAAAAGCTTTGAGAATCTACTTTTTCCTTATCCTTTGACACTTGTAAGTGTAGTAGTGTTGTCATTGTTTCGTTGTCATCCTTCATCCTTGGTATTAATACTCAGTTGTCAGTTAAGGCAAAGTGACTATTCCACGTTACAGATTTTTTCTGTCACCGGTGGGTAACGTATTTTTGTTTAGTAGCTAAAATGAAATATAGAATGACTGACATTTCATAATTTCTACATGCCTTTCAAGGCTATTCTTCAGTTAAGAATTTCAGGTTCAGTTCGTCTCGGTCGTTCCCATTGGCAACTGGCCGACGATACAAAACAATTAATATTACTGCTATAAATTAAGATTTCGTTTATAATCGGGAATATTAGGTTCGTTGTGGAAAATAATTCCGTTCGCGATCAGATTGATCGTAATCTTATCACTTTATTAATTAATCTGTCATTAAGTTATAAGTTGTTTTCGTTCGAAAACATAATATTAAATATTTTATTTTTATATATACCTATATTATAAAAACGTAATATCTTACCAAATAGTATATAGGTTGTAGGTTGATGTGATCGTCATTGTCGTGGAGTTGGTCGCATTCAAATTTCTTGAAAAATCTCATGTTGTTAAAAATGTTAAAACAATCATATAAAGATTGCATTCATCCTCTCGGGGCTAGAAATTAAAAAGTACGTAGGTATACACTCTCAGAAGTACTCCTCTCATTTTACTAATTTTTACATCTCTTCGACATCTCTTACTCCTACTAGGTACTTCTGGGGTACTTCTGACAGTGTACATACCTAGTTATTTTTTACTGCGTGTGATGATTTTTAAGTTGTACACCGTTTTATCGCATGTGCATTTAAATCTAATCGAAATATACGCTTTTAAAATAATAAGCATTATTTTAAAAGCGTGTACATATTATTTTCAGTTATTCAGGTTAATTTACCTACTTAAGGTTTACGTCCAGAATTTGAGGGTGTAGTGAATGTGCATTATGTGCAGTCAGTAATCATTACTTACTTTAAGTAAGAATCTTATGGTCACGTGGTACGTTTGATGCTACGGTCATAAATAATGTCACCTAGACTCATCTTATTAAATGATTTAGAACTTGCTTGTATGTACTTACCGTAAAACTTCTAATTATAGCCTCGGCTATCATTGTAAATACCTATTGACTTTACTTCCCAGTCATCTTTAGAGGCCGGCTACCTTTAACTGCTTTTAGAAACGAACATGATTTTAATTCATTCCAAGTTTCTTCCCCGACGTAAATGACGGAAAAGTGATTACAAAAGGGTGAACCTTTTCTTATCCCTGAAAATACTCTTTTTTCGCTGGCGATTTTGTCAATTTTTTCCATTACTGATACTTTTTTTCCATAAAAAATACCAAGGTAGATGAACAAATCATCGTCGTTGTCTAATCTACCTTGAAAAAATACTTTCAAAAATTACTTTCTTTCTGTGTAAATTTAGTTCATGCTTCATTGAAATGGAAAGTTTTTGCGTGGCACTCGGATATTATAACTTAGTACCAAATAAATAAATGACTGGTCCAAAATTGATAATGAAAATGGGGTACTAGATTCTAAGGTGTTCTCTACCATGAAAACCCTTCTCTACCTCGTAGTCCAAGGTGTTCTTTACCATGAAAAATGAAAACTCTTCTCTACCCCTTCGTATAATGTGTTCTCTACCATGAAAACTCTTCTTTACCCCTTAGTCTAATGTGTTCTCTACCTCGAAAACCTTCCTACCACAAAACCTACTAGGAAGATTCAATGGGAAAGAGAAGGTAGGTTTCGGGGTAGAGAACACCTTAGACTATGGGTAAAACAATGTTTCTGAGGTAGAGAACACCTTAGACTACCAGGTAGAGAGGACATTTCGAGTAGAGAACACCGTAATTCAGCACCGAAAATGGTTCCAAAACAAAACATAATTATGATTACACTATGTTGACAAAAGTATATTTCAATGATAAAATATGTATGAAAAAAGTAAACTTCATGGGAAAAAAAAGTATTTTCGTTTTTTGCAGTTATGGATTGAAAAAGTATCTATCACGAACGCTATTTAGCCAAGTATAAAAAAAGTATTTTCATGGAAAACAAAGACTATCTGCACGGAAAAAAAGAGTATTTTCATGGACAAAAAAAGATTTTTCCATTACAAAATAGAGAACGTTATTATAGTGATGTGATACTTTCTCGAGTTCCAAATCAAATATTACAATATCATTAGAAGCAGTAATCCGTCATCTTCTCCACCTTTGCAAGAGTTGTTAGAAAATGAATTTTTAATGCACTGAAAATGCATTTTTATGGATAGTATTTTCATTAGCAGCACACCCGAATTCTCCCAGTCTTTCTCAGTTTCAATTTTCACGCAGATTTGTTATTAGCGAATGTGAAACAATCTTAAAATGACTATTCATAACGGTTTTATTTTCTGTGGCGAACCAAATAAATTTCCAGAGAGCAGGTAATCGAGCTATGGGTGGTCATGGTGGTATGGGTAAAATTGCAGTAGCATTTAGAGACCGGCTATCGTTATGCTCAATTACATTGAATGCTCCGGCCAACTTTATAGGTTCTACCTAATTAGAAGTTTTACGGTACTTGCTTTTACCGTGCACTATCAGTTTTAGTTCGTTCTCTAAAAAGTTAACAAACCACAAGAATTATGACATCACTCATTGTATAGTTACAAACATTGCTTGACTGATGGAAAATACGCAGAGTAGAGATTTATTTTAACAGTCATATAATTATGAGTGATTCATTATTCAGTCTTCAAGAAATTCATTTGTCACTAATTGAAAACTTTACGGTAGTTCAGCTGTGGAAAACTAGCCTCTATCACAATTCTACACACTGAAAGGATTAGTTGTGTTCTCAGCTTTCATTTAAACTGATAATAAAGTAAATAGAGTAGGTGTAGGAAATTGGACTTTAAGGTTATTGATTCATAGCATGCAACCTTTCATCGAAAATGAAATCTTGTGCCTCAAGTCGGGATAGACACGTCATAAAATTAGTTTGTTCTATATTTTCTATACTATGCCTATTGTTTCAGGACTGAAGTTGCAAATAAGCATTACTGTGATTTTTCTGTAAGAATGTTTGAGTAAACATACAAACACTAGTTTTGTCTTATTTGTGTAATCATAATACATTGCTGTCGAGAAGCAATAGGCGCTGTACTAAAAGTGATTATACCTAATTATAACGGGCTTCCGAAAAAAATACTAGGATGTATCTCAGCAGATAGAGCCCGCCAGAGGTGATTTTCCCTACCGTGAAGCTTGCATTTATCGCATGTGTATTACATATCTCCACGATTCTATTTTTTCGAAGTTTAATTTTAATTACAAATAAATCTGTCCCCTCTTTAAATCATTTGTCTTGTGGTTGAATTTCCTTTTTATACAGCAAATTATCTTTAACAAATTTGATAAATCACTATTTTGAACATCATGAGCTTACTTAGTTGCTGGGTATTTTGCTTCTATATAAATCAGTTTTAGTCTGAAGTACCCATATAAGTTATAGGTGAGTTGGTTGAATGAGGGAATAAAGTGCCTTACTTTTAATGCTTACTTTTATTTCCTTGGTAAAGAATAGTATTTTTATATATTGTGCATCGGAAAAATTTTTAGAATTGCAAATTATGTTGTATGGAGAATGAGAGGTTTTTATGCATTTTAACCTTTGCTCCGTCTATAAAACAAAACGTGGCTACTTAATTAATACTTCATATGATTCGCCGAAAAGATAGTTTCATCGAAATACTTTATTGTGTAAATGGTTTTTGAATTAAATCTGTCATTTGTTCTTCATAAATGTAGAATGTACAAACGTACGGTAGAGAAAGTATCCATTGAGTAAGTACTATACCTATTAATACATGGGCTGTAAAGGCCGATGTGACCAATACATAAGTAGGTACCTACACTGTCTATGCATAATTTGCTCGATTGCAACGACACAGTGACACACCAAAGCAAAGGTCTTGGCTTTGGTAAGCAACCTTAAAGCAACCTTTTTAGCGTACCCAACCATGGATCTATTGATTTTTGAATAGCGCTGCGCCTTTCGCTACTTTTCATCTCTTGTAAAATTTGGATGCTTTATTTTTTCATTTGATGTTTTTACTTCTGAAATTGATCAAATTAGTAGCAACCTTGGAAAGTATAATGCCTCACATCACGCGTGATTTAAAATATGGAATATTTTATATATGTTTCAAATGACAGTTATGGGGTATCTAGTTACTAGAACTTTAAAAAAAATGTGAAGTGTATCGCTTAATTATGGAATGGATATAAATAAATTGTTAGTATATTTACAGCTACATATTTGATTAACGTTCATGCTGCTTGTTCACTGGTTTGCTAATGACGTGTAACCACTCATCGGACTCATCATATTCATATTCTTTGTCCCGTCGGCTCGAAAAAGTCCTACACATGTCATTCATCAGCCTGCTTCTATTGTACAGCAGTATATTTTTTATTATCTCCATCAAGCTGACTTTGAAATGTTTAGCTTTAGTTTAATCATAAACATTTTTATTGAAGAGTAGACTCTGCAATGAAGAGAGAAACTTTATCGTTAATTTCCTAGCGTAGTATTTACGCTGTTGTCATAAGTTTCCCAAACGGTGAGGTACACTCTCGCAAATGTAATTATTTGAGCACGAGGTTTATTACAGTCTTAAGACTTTATTAAATCTTACAGCTTTGTCTGACTGTATGTGTTAGAGATGAATTGAAAAATCGGTACCTGAACTCATCTAGGACCCATCTCCAACGGATCTCCAATCCATCTGTTACACATTATATGTCAAGTCAGTTCTTAATTAAGGGTTGTAAATCTCGCACTAAATCCTACTATATCTAATATCGGTAGCTGACACATTAGCGGTATCCAGACGGGATAACACGTCTTAATTCTCTCACCGCTAAATTATGTCAGCGGTTGAGAGATATTTCATCAATGAGATATTTCAACGGTTGGAGCTGTGAGATAAAGTACGATCTGTCGGGTGTTCAGCTATTAAATTAGAATTTGAGATTTTCAGTTCGGAGAGTGTACATATATTGTATGAGAGGCATAAAGCATTGACTTGCTATCTAAATACTTAAACAACTATGATTTCGTGATTTCATAAAACCGGGAGATTTTATTTTTCCTCCTTGATGAAGCACGATGTTACGATAAGTATAAAATTGTAAAGCCAATTGAAAATTTGAACGGCTTTTTCCTGGTACTTACCAGTGTGTGCATGTATCATACTTGAAAATGCAAAACATAACATCTTGTTCGTAACGTTATGGGATTTTTCAGGGGACGTCAAGTTTTGTACCTTTAACGACTATATGTATAGTATTCCTAAGTGAGATCATAATTACCACATTTCCGTTCCAGCAAAGTCACTGCGTTTCATTGTTTGCACACTTTCCTAGTTGTGCCTTGTCAGATGATATAAATACCTACAAGCTACTATCACTTCAGCATGTTGCTAATAGTTATCTAGTCCATGTTTGCTACTATACAAGATCATGATCATTAATTGGCGAATGCAAAAAGTGGGTCGTAATCAGTAATAAAAACTGTAGTTGTTCGGGCGGAAAGGTTATATGCACAAGTAATTCTGCGTAATGGAATTTCAGGGCACTGAAGCTATTGGCTCCAGAAGTTACAGTAATCTAGGCTGATAATTTTGGTAGCCCACACCCATCATGTGCGTACGCTCGAACTGAGCTCAGTATCATAATCAGTCCGTATCATAGGTTTTGAAACATTTTGCAGATTAAATGTTTCATAACCTAGCTTTCCTTTTGTGCTTTATTACGTTATCAGCTAGCTGCTGGTTTTTCGCATAATCATAGAAAAGCTATATTGATCTGTGTTCTCCGAATCTTACTTTTTTCTAATTACCTAAAAACGAAAATGAAGGTTTACATGTCAAAGCCGGCAGCGCTAGTGTCTTTGCTAGTATCTTAGTTTAAATAGTAGGTATTGTATCACCGTCAGTCTTTATATTTGGAATTTTCCCTTAGATATGGCTTTCTCGGTAAGAACTAAGTCAAGCATCGGCAACGGTGATTTTGTTCATCAGCTAAACAACTCAGAGCTAAATGATGATAACTCGGTGCAAGGGTCAAATGGGTTCAGCGAGAACAACAATACAGGTAATTGCTTTTTTATTCGAGGACTATATAAGGATAATGTATTAGGTACCTATTTTGTGTAAAAATTCGAAGAGATAATTACATGAAAAACAATTTTTTGTCTCATTATATAGAAGGAATCTCCAACTTCAGCAGATCTGTTACAAAACAGTCATACTTATCTCGAGTGCCTTTTCAGAACAGTCCTAGTGACCTGACAGTAATACCTGAAGCAGATACAGAAGCTTTAAGTCACCAAATAGCTGGACATGCTAGAACAGGTAACCGTTGCTTTGAAATAATAATTTCATTTGTTTGGCATCACGGCGATTTCCAGCGTAGACCCATGCAATGCATATTTTTGAAATTTAAAGTCATATCACCGCTGTAATATATTCAGAAACATAAGTATATGTTTTATGATTGGGTGTAAGAGGTACGACAACTCTTGAACCTAGATTATTTACTCTACTTTCATTACAGGTGTCTTGAAACATCGACTGGGATATATTCTTAAGTCAGTACAAAAACAGCCTTTGGGACAGCGAGAAGTCGAGTTCTATCAGAAGGTGTATGGGGTTGATAATAGTACCCATACTGCTATTAGGGAATTTATACCTAAATTTTACGGCGTTACTAAAATTGAATCCAGAGGAGATGGTGAGTACGGCTGGATTTGAATCTAAAGGACAATCATTGGAAATTGTGAACAGAGTAAATCATTAATGACGGTGTGTATTTAATTTACGCTATTTTAGATGGCAGTACTATTTGGAAGGAATATATGATCTTGGATGATATGGTACAGGGGTTCAAAAAACCATGTATTGTCGATGTTAAAATAGGAGTGAAAACGTGGGATCCGTTGGCTACTGAAGCCAAAATCGAACACGAACGAGTAAGTTAAATCTGGTTGATTTTAAGCTTAGTACTTGTCCAGTGTTCGAGGTCGTAATTTAAAATGTTAGAATTTTGTTTAAATTCCTTTCTCTGTGTAGATATTTTCTCTCGTACGTCAACACTAGTTTGGTCTTTGTTATTTTGGTCTTTTAAGAATGCAGCTATTTAAATAGAAAGATATTTAGCTATTACCAATAATTAAATTCTAATGAGAGCAGAAAAAATACGCTGGAACGAAAACACCTTTCGGAATCAGTATAACAGGAATGCAGTTCTACGATGTAGTTGAAGAACGTTCCATTAAGCTGGATAATGAATATGGGAAACATCTGAGTGCGGATACTATTCATCAAGGTATGCTGCAGATCTTTAATCATGACTCATCTAATTATCCTTCTATTGCCATTAATTAGCGTAGATTTCTTCAAAATTACGTCTGCAAGTCCTCATTATTATTCTATTTCTATTTTGAAGCATTTATCCTTCAATTTTGCATTGTTGAGGTAGTTTTTACAAACATACCTTGCTTTACAAGTTCAGTGCACCTAAGTACAGTTCTGAATTTCATTACCTATATGATCCTTTGGCTCATGTTTTGTTGTGCTTATATTTATCTCCGTGGCAGGGGCAAAGTGACACTTGGCAATGTATGCGGTTGTTTATGTGCTATAATGATTCCTGACGCGTAATTTCTTTGAAAATAGTTAAGTGTATGCTGAATTTGTGTAGCTTTTAAGGACTTCTTGAATGAAAAAGTTGGAGTTCACCGGTATATTGCTACACGTCTCTTGGAAAAACTAAATCGACTGAACACATTTTTCGGGACCCAAAAGGACTACTCGTTTTTCGCTAGCTCATTGCTGATGGCTTATGATGCGGATCATATCGAAAAATTGCCAAGGAGTACAACTGAACAAAATGCAGGTCGTTTTGAGTTGTTACTTAATTCTGAGGACGACTGGATCCGTGTAAAAATGATTGATTTTGCTCATGTCTTCCCTTCCAATGGCGAACGTGACGAAAATTACACTTTTGGACTTGGCAACCTGATTCAATTAATTTCGTCTATAGCTTACTAGGCCGTACTTCGCGTCGTCTAGACTTAACAAACATTTTTGGAATGACATAATAATCAATCGCATTTACATTGTTAAATGTTAATGTTTTAATTTACGTACCTAAGGTAGGTAGGTAGTCTATAATAAATTAAATAATGCTTTGATGTTATATCGCACCTTTGATTGAGTTTTAGCGGTTCAGATATTAAAATATCACCCTATGGAACTAGTGCCTGTTCAAAAGGGACAATGTGAAATAATTAACAAATTGTTAACATTTAAATACATGGTAGCTAGCGTATTACGAGTGAGATTCGAAAGTGTGATTATCGAATGCATAATAATTTTACTTACATTTTAACTTAAAATTGTGGAATTATAAAGCCTTTTAGCTCTAGCTTATGTTCTTGTTCAACATACCGAAACGTTATGTCTAAAATGTTTATTAATTATTACAGCCTAGAAAAGTATTGTTCTCTTTGTGTCAATTTTCATATTCCTGAGTTTTTCTTTTACTGTGATTATATTTGTACAAGCTACTACTACTACTACTACAACTACTCTTTTGGTGTACTTTTCATCTTACAAGTTTACCAATGTGCCTTTATTCCATTGTACTTTTGTATACGGTCAGGAGTGAAACAAGAATGTAATGACCTATATGCATTTATACCCTTCCAGATGTAATAATAAATACATATGTCGAATTCAAATCATAATTTTGATTTAATTCATTCTATTTTATTTATATTATCGCTCTAATATAGCGTAGCAAATTTGAGAAGCAATCAGCAAATCAAAACTTACTGTCAGCCTCAGCGCGTCAGCGCAAATAGGTTTTATATCTCAAATCGTTCAAACCCGCCGTGCCGTGCTGTACCAAGTACCAATGACAACGTAATATTAACTTTTTGGGCATAAAAATCTTCCTTGCTTTTGCACTGCTTCATTGGCTGCGACAGAAATTTAAAAATGTTGGAGCGGGAATTACATGTAATAGTATTTAGTATAGGATTTTGCAATTCTATGATTTGTATTTCAATGACGGGCGAACCAAGGATCGTGTTCATGTGCCTACCTGCCTACGTAGTGTTGGTCCAAGAACTGCTTTGCGCATTACGTGAAGTCTAAAATTTGCGCTTTTAGTAAGTATCCTTCGATTAATCTGAATGAGAACAATATTGCGATGGACAATGAAA
>JAAXYX010004458.1:0-12336 GCA_036851915.1 Ptenothrix huangshanensis
ATTTAAAACTAATGGATTTAGATTATTTTGCTTTTAAAGTGCTTAGGATTTAAGCCATCTTGCCTTCTGATGCAATTGGATGTAGGTCATTTTGACTCTTCATCGACGACATAGCTTATATATACTATTATATGCTTTTGTGGTTTTTACCTAGCTATTTATTTTTTTCCTAGAAAAGTGAAAATTAAAACCAGGAAAGCTTTACAAGATACCATGCGGGATTAACTAAAAGAAGAATAAAAGGTCAAAGGGTGAAAACATACAAATAAAAATGTTAAAACATAAAAAAGAGTAAAACATACTTATACAATTATACTGATATGCACTGAACTGTATACACATAGGTATGTAATTTGTTCTGAAATTTCCATAAACACGCATTTTGGTTAATCTTCACTTACCTGTTTTAGTAGATTCTACAGATTTACATTACATACCAAAATGGTATGCAAAAGTTCTAAACGATTTCTTATACACAACCATTTTTGTCCATTAAAATGGTCTCAAACTTTCCGGTTCACGTATTGTTTTTCCTGTTTTCCAATTAATGGGACGTAAATGTAAGCTATAACCAATTAGCAAATAGTTAAAGTTAGGAGAAACGTGGATTGGTATTTAAGAAAGAAGCAAATATTTAAAGCTTATCTGTAATTACACAGTGTATCATTCATTCCTCTAACAACGTTGAATTTTAATTACCGAAATAGACTTCAATTTAATTGATTTAGACTCAATTTTGTATTTTACGCAATACAGTGATACATACATACACGTTATTGATTAAAGTTTTGCGATGTTTATCGTGAAAACACTTATGCCCTAGAGTCCTATGCATTAGTCTACCATCAGAAAATTAATTGTGGAAAATTAATTTACTTGTCATGATATTAGGCAAATGGTCAGGAAAACTGACTAAAACTAGTAAAGTTTAATTAAACTCGCCTTTGGGACGCATTGAGCAATGTCAAATAACATAGCATATAAGCAATCAGGTACCTTTGAAATTCAAATCAGCACCTTATAGCCTTCTTCAAAAATAAAACAGAGTCTGTTTAAGTCTGTATTAAACTTTAGAAAATCCGTCAAAAGTAATTATATGTAGAATTATAAAATTACATTGACGATGCAAGAAATAAGTAATGATATTTTCATTTTACAACGAGCAACGGCGAAAATGCAAAAGATAGGATTTGTAAATTCAAGGGTGTTATTCACTCCAAAAATACAGTCATACGTTCAAAAAAGTTTTGAATTAGGCCAACATCTAGCAGCACATCCATACACATGGAATAAAAGCAGAAATAAACCTGAGTTAGTGACATCAAAATTGCGTTTACACCTTTGGAAGTTGAACATCGTTGTTTCACTAGCCTACAATATATTTGTGCTTAGCAGACTCTTTCAAGTCTTCCTAAGAAACGAAGCAAGAAAATCTGTAAAGATTTACATGACATTTATAGCAGTATTTTTTACATACTTTTCTTTGGTTAATTGTTTCATTTTTGTGACAAAGGATAAGTTTCCTGCGCTTTTAGGTAAAATGATGGTGTTTCTACACAAGATTGAAAGTAAGCTTTTAAAGAATTTTAAATTACTATGAATGTACTCACATAATTTCATATCTATGTTTTATTGCGCTTTTAAATACAATTTCAAATGTTTCTGGTTTTTTTGCTTGAAAAGGTGAGTTCATTAAGAGCGAAAACATTCCACTCCAGAGAATAAAGTTGTGTGAAAAATTCCTTCATTTTCTGAACACTGCATTCAGATCACACAGCCTGCTTCTTATTTGCCTCGCAGTGGCATTTCCCAACTCACCGGAATTTTTATCGTCCTATTTTCTACCTTTAGCTGCTCATGATTCTATTGGAGCAAAAATCGCCATACGATTTCTATCTTCGACTTTTCAGGCTTGGATAGCTTACAATTATGTCAGTGTTGTTTTGGTTATTGGTCTTCCCGTATTTGGGACTATTTGTGTTCTCATAGTTGTCTTGAACGAACTAAGGTAGGTAACTAAAAAGCTGTTTAGGATTAGCTTACATGTTTTCAACCATGGAAAAAATAATTTCTTGCTGATATTGATTTATGTGCTTTACAGTGACATCAACTTTCTGGTCACGGGTCCTAGGCTCAGATGTCCTTGGAATAAAATAATTATGTGGAAAAGTGTAAGGCTGCTTATAAAAGAATATGATCAGGTGTTTTCTCATGGAATAGCTGCAACCAAGGTGGTAGTTATTTTCATAGCCATCTTTTGCTCCTACGGCGCTATCAAATTTGATGGAGTCCTTGCAATCGGGCTTGGAATAATCGGAGTTGATTAGTTGATTGCACACTATGCCTTACAATAGGGTTTACTGTTTTCTATGGAGTTCACGAAAAAAGCAAGGAGCTACTTCTAGATTGGAAAAATGGTACTGAGGGAATTCTAAGAAAATACTTGAGAGCTGTGAATGAGTTGGAAAATTGTCCGGGATCTAAACTATGAATCATTGGTTAGAATTGAAAAAGCTAGAAATCGCTTGTTTAAAATGTATGTTCACTCTCTGAAAAGTTTTTCGCTGACGATCTGGGGAATGTACAACATCGACAAAGTCATGGTGCTAACAATGTTCAGATTTATTCTGGAGTCGACTGCTAATTTTGTTATTATGTACCGGTAGTTGTACGCTTCAAATTAATATGAAATATAAAATTAGTGTACATTGTAAAGAATAAAGCATATATGTATTGATTAGTCCAAAAGATTACCTTAGCTCATGCCTATTTATTTCGACCATCCAAGTATGCATATGCACTTAAATACAGTTTTGTCATTTTCAATTTTTTCCTTCTTTTATGCACATCAATTTACCCTGGACATAAAACCACTGCACTCGATAATTTATAATTCAAAACAAAGTGTGCTTTTATTATTAGTCACTTTTATTATTTTTAGTTGCACCTAATTACGTATCACGGAAAACGGAAGCCTTCGCTACTAACATTTCTTCGTTTTGGGAGTATTTTTTATTCATGGAAAATTTGAGATATTTTTGGAAAGCAGAAGTTGCCTGTGAAGTTGCCTACTTCATTGCTTCTTTGTAGTATTTTGACTACTTTTGGAAATCCTTATAACTAGAGTGGTATTTAAGATGACTCATTTTAATTAGTAGAGTTTCAGCCAACACCTATATCCGGTCATATTAAAGGTTTGAATTAATTATTCATAAAAAACAGTTTAGATTTATTCCCGTGTAACAAAGAAGCAATGAAGTTCACCCATTTCCAAAAATAATTATCTGTCTTTTTATAAATAAAGCAAAATCCCAAAAACATGAAAGCTTCTGCTTCGAAACCTTTTCCGCATTCGGTAATTAATTATTAATAAATGAAATGAAATACAAATCGGGAATGAATTTATATAAGGAATCATAACTATATTAAATGATGCTAAGAGTTATTCAGTGGTTCCAAGTCCAAGTGTGTGGTACGATCTTATGGAGGAGGAAAAAAGAAATTCAAGGACTCGTTTTCAAAGCGGAAACTGTAATCCATGATATTTTTGCAAACGGCTTGAACATTCCGTATAAAAGGGCTGACAATTTTAATTAGAATGTGTACTAATTTTTCAAGTCAGAGTAAAGAGAAAAACTTGCAAGAATGTCATCCTCGTCATCCTCGGTGTTATTTGCTACGATCTTGGTCTCTGCAATTGGCATCCTACTCCAGGTGTCCAACACAAATGGCGTTTGTTGTGACAATCGAGGCAATTTTAATTGTTGTGGGAATGGACCTTGTAACTTTTTCTGCTGCAACTGTGATGATGGTTGCGAGAAAGGATGCGAATTCGATTCATCAACTGCAATCAAGATTGGGTAAGTATAGAACAATTTATAACATAATTACAAAACATCTTAAATAATTGTTCTAAATTGTAATCGTGATTTTGCATTTAAAGGCTTGGCGTAGCTAGTGCAGTAGCTCTTTTAGGAAGGAAACGGAGCGCTTCTGATCTTGTCCCTGTAGCAACCCCAGTTTCTGAGTACGAAATTACACTCAACACCTTCAATGGAATCGATTTAAACAAAAACCACGTAATTGAATTTAGTGAGGGTCTTGCATACTTGCAAAATGTCACAAAGCGATTCAAGAGGAAACGTTCAGTGGAGAAAGATGACGTGCAGTTGTTTGTCCTTCAGTTTGAAGCCATGGATACCAACAAGGACGGTGTAGTAGAGCCACATGAATTTGATCAATCATTGGCGTAGACGCGTGAGAATTACCTGTCTTTAATAAAGTGGTCTTTCTCATTTAGAACCTTATTTCTGATTTTAAGGCGATATGAGGATTTTCCTGATTTAATGAAAAATTGAAAATGTGCTTGTACAATAGTTATAAATCTGTTCGATGATTGTATGTAATAAACATATTATTAGTTCGGAAATTTTAAATTCACTACGCATTAAAATATGAACAAAATTAACAATAAACTTAGTGGATTAAAGTTAAAATTTTTATTTAAAACTAAAAAAATAATTCAATTAATTATTTTAATTAATTAATTATAAGATATTATTGTTGGCGTAGTTAAATAAAATCATATTTTAATTACAAAAAAGGATGTAAGAAAACGTTGTATACAGAATTGTACAAAGAAAAAAGTTCTTTATTGCTATACCCTTAACTAAAAATTGATGAACTAAAAATAAAATGAAGTGTATGTGAATCGCATTTATAAAAAAATAAAAGCATTGTATTGATTAAATAGTTACTGGAATAAATTAAAGGTGTTTATATCACCGTAAAATTTAAATAGAAATAAAACTTTCCAAAAGTATGTGATTTTGTGTAACAAAACAAGATTGTTTTGTATGTTTCATAAACGTAACAAATAATGGCGTTCAATAAATAATTACTTTTACACTTTACAAAATTGACCACAACGTTCTGGATTAATCTTCAAACCATTTCCTGGACACATTCAGCCGGAACGACAGAAGAGCAACAGAAGATTCCAGCCGGCACTCAATTCCCTTTTGTTTATTGCCTTTTTGCTTCTTTTGAAACAACAATGAAAGAGTCATATGGTTTTAAGACGGTGTAGTATTTGTATAATGGATGGATAACTATTCTGGGCAACACACGCGACATTAACCGTCCTCCTATTGAAAAAGAAAATTGATATGGTTATTATTAATTCCTGCTATGTATGAGTATTACAAAAGGGCATGTATAGAGAGGGTAAATGTACCTATGCATTAAAAGGATTAAGAAATCCAATGACACTAATATATAATAGGTAGGCATATATAATAGGCATATAATAGGTAATAAAGTTTCGTGGGTTACATGATGCGCATGTCTCATTTATTGAAGATTAGGATTTAAGTAACTTTTGTTATTGTCCTTTTGTTTACAACCTTCTGCCCTCTCTCTTCATTCTACTAACCCATGCCGAAGCAACTAGCAATAATTTCATGAAACGTATTTTATGTCTTTTAAAATTACTAACTTATCTTTGGACCTGCTATGTAGCAGTCTTATAAAATGTGCCCAGTAAGAGATTATGACTGAGCTATGACTGCCTAATGTTCCGGAAATTGAAATAAGGCTTGAATTTCAATTTAATTCAATTATATAATTACATACGCATCCGTGATTAAAATTTAATAAAAAGTCTCAGCAGAGAATGTGCAATAATTATTGGAGTGAAACTTTTATGTAAATTGCTATTATATTTAATTAAATATTTTTCTAAGTCAATAAGCCCTGAGATCCATAATAAAAACACAAATAATTTAGGGTATCGCAATTTTAACAAACAGCAGTGTTACAATTATAATTGATTAAGTAGTAATTAATAAAAAAAATAAATAAGCACAATGTGCACAAAAAAATAAAAACATTTGAGCACAAAATCTACACAGAAAAAACAATAAGAATGTAACAAAGTATACACTAAATATAACTAATAGCAAAATTGTTTATCACTCGTTCGACCAGAAAATGGAGTAATTATGTCAATCAAAGAGTTCTGAGCATTAAATAAAGTACTTGTATCAATATAAAAATTACACTTGCTGAAAAATCAATCGCGATTCACATCACTTGTCAAAAATAAAGTAAAAAACAAATAATCACGTTACTAATAAGTCAATTAACAACATTCTATTATTATAATTTAACAATTTACACATGTCACAAAAACTATAAGTTAAACTCTACACAACTAAATAAATAACTAATCTATCTCAATCTCAAGCAATAGTTTAAAACTCACTAAATTCCTTCTCATACAGAAAGTTTTCACTAATTTCCATTTCCTCTTTCTCGATTTTCCAAAAATTTTCAAACATGTCATCAGTACTACAATTCGGAGTAAAGGGAGGTGCTACGCTTTTGCAAAGTATATCGTGAAAATTCACAGAATCAAAAAATGGATGATTCCGAATATCAACAGCGCCCTTTTCCGAACTCCCTAACCGTTTGCTAACATTAACTTGCAAGAGTTTTGTGGTCAAATTCTTCAGCTCTACTGGAAAGTACGTAGGAAACTTTATATTTCCTCGATATGCTTTAATAACTATTTTCTTTGGAGATTTGGCACAAAACGGAAATTTCCCGGAGCAAATAAGAAACATTAAGACTCCAAATGACCACCAGTCTATACTCTGGTTGTAGTTTTTACCCAAATGAACTTCCGGAGCTTTGTAGTCCATTGTGCCGCAATTGATGTTCATGGGTTTGCTAGTTTGTTGATAAGCGAATCCAAAGTCCGTCAACTTGATATATCCGTTTTTGCCAATGAGTACATTCTCGGGCTTAATGTCTCTGTGAACAATATTAAGGGAATGTAAGTACTCTATAGCAAGTACTAATTGGGCCCCATAAAACCTACTAAGCTCAATGGGGAGCTTGCCCATGATTTCTTGCAGGTGTTGAAGATCTCCTCCAGGAAGAAAATCCATAACGAGGTAAAGGTTCGTGGAGTCTTTAAAGTGCTCTTGAAGATTAATTATAAATGGAAACTTGATGCTGGAAAGAATAATTCGTTCATCGATTACGCATTGGACGCAATCCCACTCCACAACTTTCTTCTTATTCATGATCTTCAGAGCGATATACTTTTGATTGGTTTTCCTTTGAGCGAGAACAATTCTGCCGAATCCACCTTGCCCAATTGTTTTGCTGAGGGTAAAGTCTTGCAATTTTACACTGGATGGGTCCGAAAGTGGGCGACTAGGAATTGTGTAAGCTTGACTAAGTTCTTGCCATTCTTGTAGGGGAAGCAAATGTTCCTGACGCGATCTTTTTCTGAAATTCAATTGCGAACGGTAATCACCATCGGCTTTGTAGATTCGTAGGAGTAATCGCTCCCGTTCAATATTTTTGCCGATTTTGGTTTTAATTGAAGGCATTTTCGGGAGTTTTGGAACTCTTCAAGTCGTGAATCGCTTAACTGAAAAAATAAAATAAATTGAAGCTGTAAAGTTATTTATTATTAATTTTAAATGTATTTTTTCGGTCTGCATTGGAATTTATCTTTAATCTCTAATCTTGATCAAATGATTGCTAGTCACGTGACTTTAGAAAGCGAAAAAAAACTCAAGAAATATAATCCTTACCTTTTATATATGTCGACCAGTATTCGTTTCGTGTTTAATAAAAATATCCGAAAATCTTAAGATTGCGTAATGGTAAGACCGCAAAATATGCAACCCCTTGAAATCCTGGGGTAAGAAGCAGAATGGAGTTAATTTTGAGCTGATATTCCGTATATTCGTAATGAATTTTTGTATAACGTTTTCCAAATGGAATTCTCAACTTTTAAAAATGTACATAGAAAACTAAGTTTCGTTTGGATTTAACTCAGGAGAGAATATGCTTACTCTTAGATCGTTTGGCAGTAAATGAAAAAGAACAGCAGCTCAACCGGCTACCAAGCTTGAATTCAAAATACCGAGTTTTGAACTCCCCAGATTCCAAAATATACAGTTAAGTGTACAATTTCCCAACTTTGGGAATTTTGTTCTAAATCCAAACTGTGGCTAGCCAAATCAAAACAACTCAGGTATAAAAGGATCCCATCAAATTATAAATCGAATTTTGAATAGCTTTCAAAGTTCGAACTGATTTTATTGGTTTTCAAATTCCCTAAATGCATTACCAATCATATTATGATTCCAAGTCGTTCAGTTATTTATTGCGTTCAACGTAAGTACTATAATGCCTTTACAAAAGTTTTCTCTGCAGTCAACAAGACACCTGGCGTCCATTGTACGTCGGGTTGTCTTAGGGAGGTTCGCCTGCGCAGTGTTTCTCTTCGTCAAAACAATTCCTTGCACTCGTCGGCAGACGGAAGAGCAACGCGGAATTCCTGGCGTTCAAATTCCTTATTTATTGTCTTTGCGTTACTTTTGTCTTAAAAGGGTAGGGATCATTTAGACATTGCTTATATGAATGAGCTTGTAATTATATATTGGAGGCATTCATTTTCTATATGCATTATCCATCTTAAATAAAGGGTTCACATATTCGTTGGCCTGCTATTGTTGGACACAACAATGGACACTCTTCATTGCGTCCTTTTACCTGAAAAAGGACGCAAGTTCGTCGTATTTTCATTGTACCCAGTCATTTTTGTCAACATGTGCTTCACTTTCTTATCAGCTCACTGGACGATTACCTACTTTACAAATGTGTTCAGAAGTAAGGATAACAGAGATAAATGATATACGGAAGATTATCTAAACTTGCATTATAAAAGTATGGTCATAGTAATATATTGCAGCTGAAGCAGCTAATTTTACACGTAAAACTGCACGTGTTTTGCACACAGTATCATAATATAATTAAATAAACTACTTGAGCTGAATTCATACTTTTATCTCTTGGAGATTACCAACCTGGAGCCCTTTGTCAGTAAACCAGTCACAGTTGTGCATTCAGTAACTTTAACCTAATTTGTTATTTCCAATTATTCTCAATTTTAAACATCATTTAATGATCAACATAATTACTAAAATCACGTCAAATGGCTTCAGCAAGAGAGCTAAGAAATAGAAAACAACGTTTTGTGGAAAAGCTGGCTGCGTATTTGGAAAGAAGGTCTAACGACATGGACGTGACATTTATTGTTGGTCCCTCAAAGGAAAAAGTAAGAGCTTTAAAAATTATTATGAAAGCGGCCTCTCCTGCGATTGAAAAGCTATTTGATGAAACCTGGGACTGTGGCGTGTTGAAGGAAGGAAATGAAGGGATTCATTTGCCAAATGTTGATCCTCAGGCTTTCAAAGTTTTCCTTAAGGTAATAGTTTCTACAGTTTTTGTCACTTTCTTGATGTAAGATTTTATTGCAACTAAAAATGAGGGTATGTAATCACTAACCACCGATGCATCTTTATTTAAATTATAAGCTACTACTGGCAGACGACTGGTGCACAGAAGAAATTCGAGCCATGAAGTTGTCCCCGGAAACAATATTTAATTTGATTGCAATTACGAAACAGTTTGAGATGCCTGATATGGAAATGCCGTTGCAGTTGTTAGCGGAGGATATTTGCAAGTTAGTGCATATTTTTAGCTTAATAATTAATTGCGTAAGAAATGACTACGTTTTGGAGAAGCTCTCTGTGAAATGTTTTTACTGGTAATTACAAATTGATGTTTGGCGACTGATTTTAGAGAAATATCTACCTTTGTCAAAACTCAGGAATTCCTACAATTATCGGTGACGAACTTGGAAACCATTCTGTCCAGTGACCTCTTGCCATTGAATGAAACGGAGGTTTTTAATTCTGCAAAAAGGTTTATCTCATCACATACAATAATTAACTTCATTCAATATTTTTAAGTTTTTTCGTATGCACTCAGAGTCAAAAAATTCCAAAATTTCATGAACTAATTATAATAAAATAATTTTATAAGCACAATTAAGTAAAAAGAAAAAAAATTCATTAAGTAAAAAGTAAAAGTAATTAAGTAAAAGTGTAAAGTACAATTACAAAAAAATCTAGAATTCTATAAGTCCGATTACAACAATAACTAGAATTTCATAAACACCATTTCAAAAAATTAATTGTGTGCACACAAGGTTTCTAAAATCATTTCGTATGTAAATAACCTTATAAAAAGCTAAAATTTTATTACCATTTTTTTAAATAGTTCAAAACTTTTGCATTTCGATGATGAAGTACATGAAAACTAAGCTGAAGCTAATTACTGTTTTTTCCAAAACAGTAATTAGTAAAAAATTTCGTAAATACACTTAATTTGTGTCGATAAAAGTTTTAATTCATGTCTTGCAGTTTTTCATTTACTTTTTTTCCAATGTAATTCCACAGATGGGCTGAAGATGTGTGTTCAAAATCAAAAGCTGAATTGGAGCCAACTGGAGATAATTTGCGCCATGCCTTAGGACCAGCTCTTTTTCAAATTCGCTTCCCACTAATGACTACAACGGAATTTGCTGACTTGGTTTCGCCCACTGGAATTCTTACAGATGTTGAAGAGGTGCAGATATACAGATACGTTGCCCAAAGCAAAAATAAAAGGTGTCCTTAAAATCAATCACATTCTTATTTCTTAAACTCAATTTTGAAAATAACTTTGAAAAATAACCAATAAAAAAATAATTCTAGTGAAGAATCCAGAAATGCTTCCCGCCTATCCTTTAGCGCGAAGATCCGTGAAGGTAACATTCTTGTAGATGAAATTGATTCTACTCTTGTGCATCCTTCTCGTCGAAGCTTCAAATCTAAAAGTAATGCTGTCTTAAACGTGGAAGAACCAACTTTGGCCACAAACTCCGAGGGAATTCATTTGACTTTGAAGTACGTACGTGTAATTAATTTCCCTTTGTTGAACGTACTTAAACAAACAAACATTATTTTTATTTTTGAAGGAAACATTCGGGTTTGATAATTAAGTAATATTAAATGATTTGCTCGTGTCTTCTGTCAAGTTTGCAGCTAAAGAAGATCTTTGAAGAGAAACTGAGCAAGTTTGTAGACTGCTATCCAAGCAGACAGCTTCGATCTGTACTGAAAAACTACGGCAGTCAAGTAGTAGATGAGGTAACTTCGTATGACGTTACTATTTTTGTGTACAAACCACCCGAGGATAATGAGATGAATCAAGGTTACGAGTTGATCCGAAAAGTAGACACACGAATTCAAGCTGAAGAATCAACAGATGTGATAATTTCTTTCGAGCATGCTGCAATACCACTGGAGGAAAGGATGAAAATTCTGCTGGAAGAGAATGAAACTAATCCATTGGCATTTCCAATTCAAAATTACAAAATTCAGATTGAAATCAAATCATAAAAAAGAACGCAAACATTATTTTTTTGTTTAATGACGTCCTTTAGGGTTAAGTAATAACTAATTATTAATTATAATATATTATCACCTTCATGCAATTTTTATCAATTTGTCTCAATTGAACATGTATTGATAAGGATAATTATTTTGTGTGACCAAAATCCAGCCGAAATAGAAACAACACCTAACACTGAGAAAACTAATTCAATAATAATGCAATGTTCAAAGCACAGTTACTATATCAACTAAACGCACGCAAGAAAATTGTTTACATTTAATTAGCATTTAAATTAGGATAATCAATAACCAAGCATATTTTTATGTATTGTACTTTTATTAAATTCTACGACAATTTTGAACGCAATCATTACAAACTGCTATTTGTACTTACATCAACTTTGCATTATTTTTAAATCCTTTAAATGTAAGCATTTTGTGTAAATATAATTATATGGAGTTAAGTAGAGATTTAATACTTTTTATCTAGACCAAATTAGAGCCAGGAATTTAGTCGAGTACAAATTCATTAATCTGTGAATAAAGTTTTTAAGTACTACACAAAGGTAAACCGGCAAAAGCCAGTATGCGTATTGGCACGATGTAGTAATTTATTTAGGCAGCAGTAATTAAGTATGTAAAAGACAGGTGGGTACCTACAGCTAGTGTGGAGCATTTATATACTGCATGCAAAAAACACAGTACTTGAAATTAATTACGCATATTTACTCAATGATTTTGTTTGTATCAATACTTCCATCAATTTTTAATCATTCAATGAACTTGTGACTTCACTAGCGATAGGCTGATCACTCACACGGGAACTGAGCTAATATTTATTAACACATTTAAGTTTGCTCCTAATTTCTTAAAATTACAAAATCAAACATTTTGGCCTAAAATGTTATCTAAAATGGCAAGTTCAGCGCCACAATCAAACAATGTGACAACAATTAATCCCAAAAACTTTGGGGAGAAGATGAGATCCTACTTAAAAAGGAAATCCGAAGAGGACGACGTGACATTTTTT
>JAAXYX010004459.1:0-12335 GCA_036851915.1 Ptenothrix huangshanensis
TTTTTGAATTTTTCAATATTTCCATTACTCACGAGCAGTACCATTGAAAATTACCTATTCAATTAAATACAATTTTAGTAAATTCGACATCAATCGATTTTTTAGAATTATAAAGGAAGCTTGAATATAGAAGCTTCAGCTATCTCCAGCTTTGACTGTAGAAAACCATAAGCTGTCTTATTGAATTTATGTTGAAATAAAAATTCGCGTTAATTTCTTTCTTATAATCTAATTTCTTTAAAATAGAAAAACCACGTTGCATTATATTTTACAATAATAGTGTGGAGTGCGTAGCAATGCTAAATTCAAGGGTACTTTGCAGCACTTTGACTGGGATTTTCACTAGCTACCTATTTTGATTTAAAATCAAAAACCAATTTACCTCAATTTCAGTTACGAAAAGTGAATTCATTAATTAGTTTTAAAGTGCTTGTAAGTCATATACACGTGCCTGTTTCGTTCTTATTGTATCATTTTGACTTTTTTATTGCTATTCATTGCACACTACTATTTTCAGTTGTAACGTATCCGTACAATTATAAATAGTACGCATTTGACATTATGCTGAGCTTACACCTCCAGTTTGTCTTGTGGATAGGTGCATGTGAAACCTAGAGTTCTTTGGTTGTTCTTGTATTATTGAGCGATTTCTACTTTGGAAATGTCAAAACAACTTGGCGCCTGTTTACAGTATTTACATACATAGAGTGAGTTCGAGCGAGCAAATTGTATGAATCTACCTAATTTTTAAGCATAGTTTACAAGAGTATCTACAGACAGATACACTACATAATACGGAGTACAGAAGGAATGACGAAATTAAAACACCGTCTTGTAAAATATAGAAAAACACACTATTTTAATTATGGCAGAGCTGAGTGCAGCATTTATAAAAATATTGACTATGCCTATGCCTACGCTATGCCAATGAGCACATGCATGAATGATGGACGTAGAAAGTAACTTGTGTAGTTTAATACTCTAAGTATGTAGAACATATTATGTATTTGTATGCCTTGAGCCAGTACGAAATATATCTATAATTAAGTATGTATGATACGAGCCCAGAGCCCAGTGCATAAGGTAATGTAATGACACGTTGAGGATGAGGATGATACGCTTTTATGTTGCGGTGATGGAGGTAAGCCAATAGTATGAGAAGGAACGCAAGACGCAAGGTAGGTAGTTCACTGCTACTTTACTCCTTGACAATGCATTAGATCAAGTGGATGTACTTAAGACGTCTTTAAATGTGTGCAACTCATTGTTCTCACGGGTAGTAAGTCGGTTGCGATTCCCACGATGTCTTTTTTTATTTTCCGTCCTTGCAATGATTTCTTTGCTTCATGGGAAACAGTTTTCATATCAGTCATATTATATTATTTTATCATATTATATTATAGCGACGTAAGTAGACTGTAAGGAACTCATTCCACCTTATTATTGTCCCCATACATAGCCATACTTACCTTACATAGCTACGTATGTAGGTACCTACCTGCATACAGTGTGTACACACAGTCAAGCCAAAGTAGCCAACACAGGGGGGGGGGTATAATGTAGAAAATCAAACAGCATTATTATTACTATTACTGTCATTATTATCATATTTTTCAAGATACATGTATAGATATACACTGGGATTCAGCACACATCTTCAGGTGTACATCACAACTCCTCTTCTTTATCTGCGTAATATTAATAATTTCTGTATGAGATACATAGTAACGTTGAGTCTTTAGTGTGGCAAGCAGCTATGTTTCAGCAGATATAAATCTAGAGCACTGAATAGATGTGCATGTATACGCAAAACTAAGATGATAATCAAGATTGCATATGAAATAAAATAAATGCGAGTAGATAATATATCTTAAACAAGCTTATTACCCTAGCTTTACTTAATTATTTGCAGTGCGCTGTTTAAATCCTATTTCGACTCCCAATGGAAGTTAACTTTAAATTGTAGCTTGTCAAGTTGCAAAGACTGTGGACGCTAGCTGTTCACCTTTGTAGTCGTTCCCCACCGTCCGTTTCTCAGTCAACTTATGATGGTCACTCCTTCGAATTCAAATTTAAGGATAAAAAAATTGGAATGTTTATAACGCGATTTAAAACACTCGCACATATAACTTATGAGTCCAGCCTGCGATACCCCCGAGTTAAAATGATTTAACTCTTGTTGTAAGTTGTACCGTAGGAGCAAATGAATACATGACCTGACGTGACCTAATATATTATATGCTCTATCTTCTGTTCAGTATATGCTATTAGAATTAGTATTTCTATATACGACATGTCCTTTCGTATATAGAAATGTAGAATAATTGATGTGTCTTTATAACAAACTGTACACTGTGCAGCAACATGAAACAAAAGTACCTAGATGTTTCCGCACAATTGAACTGTGACATATACATTACTCTAATTTGCTTCACTGTGGATTTAAAATCCAGTACAACGGTTTCTCATCGATTATTGTATTAGTTACATTAATGTCCTTGCATACTTGTTTAACACTGGCAGGGAGGAGATAAAAATATTGTAATAATGAGCTTCCTTTCCTGCATCCAACGTACGTATTTACTTACTTAAGTAGTGCCGTGTTGGAGCTCCTGTTCTGCGGTGATTTTTTTTAATTTGCTGACGAATCTTTTGCAGTTCATAGTTCACGCGTTGAAAAAATGGATGGTTGATCACGCTAGGTTTCGTCCCCACGGAGTATCACACCAAATTATAAATCTCTGTATGGAACTCTATAGTGCGCTTTCGTATTCAAATAATTGTAATTTGGCGATTGAAGCTATAGCAAATGTTACCACGTTCATCTCGTCGCTTCCTGTACATTAGAGAAACGTTTTTGCATATAGTCTTGAATGGGGCTTTTACACAAGTGCATTGAAACCATTTTCAAAAATTTCAACGTCAGGATACTTTACAAACAAATATTGCAATTGTAACCTTTGTACAAAACAGCACATGCATACATAGCGCAGCTACACCAGCACACTAACGTAAGTATTCATTTGATTTTTTGATAGCTCATGGGAAGGGAAAGTAATGATAAGAAAAGTAGAAAATAAATATTAGACGTTTTTAAAGTTGGAGAAATTGTGTTTTAACTATGATCTTGTACATCTTAGCCAATGACTATAATTTGTAGCGAATGCTGTTCTAGAACGTTTGATGATCGGAAGTTGCATCTGCCGTATTTTTTGTCTCTATTCTCGATGGTAATGACAACTTGAACAAGAGATAGCCACAGCTCTTGGCGATATAGTAAAAGTTAAAAAAACATGCTCAAATAATAATAAATTGTTTGTGATTGTGACATCGTGCTGTATCAAAAAATCAAAACGGAAGCTCTTGAATAACTTGGCTTAGAACTAAATGGCCTAGACAAGATGGATATGGGTGCTGAGCACGTAGAAAAGAAGCGACTTCGAATCTATTGTAAACACCATTCAGGCATACACACACACATCATGGCCTATAGACTCTAGCGACTCTAGCCATACCCATAGCCCAGTGGAAAGGAAGCAAGCATAATGGTAATTGTTTCTCCCCTGTTGTCTGGTCGTCCAAGACAGGAAATATAACAGGTTCTTACAGTTTCTCTAATCATTCATCATAAGTGTTTTGATTTAAACAAAGCAAGCCTTCTTAAACCAAGAAGAAACAATGTTAAAAAGTGATTGGATAATGTAAATAAGCTGCGCATCTCGGGTTTATTCATCTGGTACGCCAAGAAAAAACATCAAAAATGAAAATACGGAAATTGAAACTACACTTTAAATGATAGCCTCATGTAAAAAGTAAGAAGGGCGGGAAGTTTTGACGGCTCAATACGATTCTGAAATGACGCTTTACGAATAATTTCTGATTTTTTCTCTCCGTTTTCGAAATCTTTCTGCTTAACTCCAGCTATTTGATACTACTCACGTCAGTCATTCTCATGTGTTATGTTCATTTGTCCTCGTTCACTCGTTAAAATACCAAATTGTATTGTAGCTGTCTACGTGTGTAAGTGATAGACGACTAG
Organism: Ptenothrix huangshanensis; assembly: GCA_036851915.1. Classification (NCBI taxonomy): domain Eukaryota; kingdom Metazoa; phylum Arthropoda; class Collembola; order Symphypleona; family Dicyrtomidae; genus Ptenothrix; species Ptenothrix huangshanensis. The sequence goes on from JAAXYX010004459.1 coordinate 4,040, forward strand.
AACTGCTCTGCTGTACTTCACGATGGAACAATTTGAAATCGAATTTAAACCGATTAAAGTAGAATTCATGTCAGTTGTATTCAGGGCAGTCCTCGCAATTTCATCGTAGTATTAATAAATGTTATTAATGGAGCAGGCAAACAGCTTTCTTCCTTTTAATTTCTAGTCATTACAGGTAGAGACAATCGCAAGGGTAGAGTTCGCAGTGGGGGTTGTGGGAGAACGAGTGACGTACCTGGTTGAACAGATTAGCGCGCGAAATAATTAGCCGCATGCATATGCAACAAGTTTTGCGAGTAATTACATAGGGTCAGGGTGCCTAAGTGTGGCCGGGTTCATTCAAAATAAAGTTTGAGGTGCTATAACTTTTGAATAAAGGAGTTTGTACAGGAGCCGATAACACGTTTTTGCTTGCCTGACATTTGTTTATTTCAATAGAAAAATCCAATCCATTTGGTAGCATACTTTCGGAATTACGAACTATATAGATAACACATTTTTGCTTGCCTGACATTTGTTTATTTCAATAGAAAAATCCAATCCATTTGGTAGCATACTTTCGGAATTACGAACTACCTATATCTAAAAAATCGAGATCTGGAGAAATATCCAAAGTGCCCTAAGTGTGGCCGCTAAGGTCCTTAGTGTGGCCACCCAAATTTACACAGAAAAACCACTCAAAGGATATGCCCTAAGTGTGGCCGGAGTGGTCCTAAGTGTGGCCCTTAGAAATTACAAACCATGAGCTCACATGCATAACTCGATGTGTAGGCAAGAATTATGATTTGTCATAGTGTGTTTGGATAATAATTTAGTCTTATCAGTTATTCTCCTCTTTTGTATTGTTGTTATTAACAATAGCAACAACACTATACCATTAAGTGTGTAATAGCTCGCATTGAGCTCTACAGTTTCAAGCTAGTCTTTTAAGGGTTTCCACTTGTTTGAAAGATGATTACTGGCTTAGAAAGCTGGAGAGTCCTAATCACCATATAGAATTCTCGGGAAAACGACCACTTATAGCACGTAGAGGAGGCCACAATTAAGTACACCAAGACGGCCACACTTAGATCATCTCACTCTTATGTGCCAGGTTTCATTCTCTCGAAGTTTATTTTCGACTGAGAAACCTTCGTCGGGGTTTAATTACTAAATATGGCGACGCTTATCCTATGGATTAGATTGAGGCCTTATTTAATGCCAAGCACTGTCTGTCGTGTGAGAAATCGGAATTTGAACTTGGACATTTTGAACTCAAAAATCGAATGAAAATCGACTCAAACGTTTGCATAGTTTTTTTTACATCGTTATCTTTGTCTTTCGCGCTTAACAATTTGTTGTCGCTGTCACTACAGATGAAGGTTTCTAATGGTATACGAAATTGATCCATTGTCAAGGTCATACGGTAAAAACCGAAGGATGGCCACACTTAGAGCGTGGCCACACATAGGCACTCTCACCCTAGGTAATTAGTAATTCGTTGGGTTTAAAATTAGTTTCAATCTTATTATTTACAGTTATTAAATTAATCCTTCTAATTAATTAATTAATTAATGATTAATTAGAACAATAAGGAACACTATTTTTTTTACTATCGATTGCATTTCATTAATCAATATTAATCATATATTCCTGCTGATCCAAGTCTCGACTTTTCCATCATCAGTCATTCAGCACTATGTCACATGTTGTTTTATTTTTAATCTTCGTGGTATTTTTGTAGTTGTTTTGATGTTGTACTATTTTATTAAAAACTGCATCATGGTTTTGATAGGCAGATTCGTTCGTCATCAGCTATAAAGTGTACTTTTGTGAATTTAATTTGATAGTGATTGTTGATTGTTGTTGTCATTTGTTATTGTGATTTTGTGGGCTTTTGGTTGTGATTGTCAGGTGTTGGTATCTAGTGTCTGTAGCACTTTATCCGGAGGTGATTGTTTGATTTTTAAAATGGACCCCTTGCACACTGATTTTGAATCGGACATGACTTCAGCTACATAGGCAAAAGAAAATACTACAATCACTGGCTTAACAACACTATAAGAGGCCCGGGTGCAAGAGGATTTCATTTGAGGCCCTTCTTTTTATTACCCTCTCTAAAAGTCGTTTTTAGTATGTGATAAAAATACTTGAAACTGGCATGCATGTCCCAAACTTTATTCATTTGCTTATATTTCTCGTACAAAATCTCACCCTTAAATAATAAGGCAGCTTATACTATGTAATTATTAAAATTTTATTCTAGTGGTAGTTGTATACTTTATTAAAAACCACAATTAACAAATCGCTTTTCGGCTCGAGTGGACTTTAAGATTTATAACCGATTCGACCCGAAATTTTTTCGGCTACATAATAAAAAGAAGCAACCGAAACGAAAATAATATCTTCGGTTCAGGTAATTATCGTATTTGAACCGAGTCGAAAAACGATTTGACTCGAACCGTGGCCATCCCTACTATGCAGGTGTAAACGGTTAAAAATAAGCCTAATTTGTAACTGCTTTTAATAGCTTCTAGGCGCTCATCAACTTGAAGCTTGTGAAAATGGCAAAAAACACAGTATACAAAACAACACAATTTGCTGTAGATTATGATTGATAACTTATTGATTACACTTCTTGATAATTAGGTTTACGGTATGAGATGGTGATTATATATTTGTATTGATTCCCTGAAACATTGGAAATATGAGAGATAAGTTACAAATTAGAAGAACTCAAAAACATTTAAGTCACCCCACTATTAGCAAGACGATAATAAAAGCAATACATAATTATAAGTTCGTCATGTGTGCGGTGTAACTGAATAATTCTTTATTGTCAATTAGACCACAATATAAATATTGGATGGAATAAACTCATGACATATAAGGTTTAGAGTACAGTTCATAAGGCTGGACAATCAGTAGGAAGAAACGAATCATAGGAGATTTATACATACATAATGGTTGGTCACAATGAACTTGTGACTTGTGAATGAATCTCTAGATTCTCACGCGGTATGAATTCAATGGAGCGGAAAATGCATGTCCATCGATTCGTAGCATAATTTTCTCATCGTAAATGCAATGCAAAAGCATATGCAATTTTATCTAGTGTAGGTTTGACATCGATTTTGAGGCCCCTTACGGTCCGAGGCCCGGGTGCAAAGGTATGCCTGCACCCCCGGTTTTTACGCCAGTGACTACAATAAGGTTAAGCTAGAGTTGACTTAAATCGTTAGGTTAAGGTAAGATTTCAATAGAAAAGAACTTCACTTAAGTACTTAATCTATGATTATACTGAGTGAGAAATTTACCTTAACCTAACGATTTAAGTCAACTCTAGTCTAGTCTATAATGTAAAAACCGCATGCCGATACCAAAATTTGTTTTTGAACTGCTAACGCCTTAATAACAAGTTCCATGTAACATTCAGATTAAATTGGCTCAAAGAAACTAAGCAAAACTCAGCATGGCCCTTAATGGAATTACAATAATTACGTATTAAGAGTAAACTAAAACTTCACAATAGATGCAAACCTACGTCGTAGAATTGTAAAACTGTAGCGATTAAAATGGAAATGAATTTAGACCAAAGTCAGTTTAAACTCGGAGTACTTTTTAGATTTTCGTAGAATTGATAAAAATACAGCTGGACTTTTCAAAAAAAAAATGTACATCATCATAGTTAGTAATTTTTATACTGCTGGAAGTACAACGGCTTTAAAACGACCTTGGTTTTTATAATTTTTTCAAAAGAAAACGTTTGATTACGAAAGAAATTGAACCATCACCACACTGAATACAGCCATTATAAAGTTGAAAGAAGTATGGGTTTTTTATTTTTGCTATGTGACTCATTGCAGTCAAGCTGAACAAAATTAAAACAATTTTAGGTCAATTAAATATATACAGAATCACCGGCTTAAATTTAATAATTGTAGCAGGAGTTAATTTGCGAAATTAATCACGTCGAAAATTTATTGTTGTTATTGTTCCCAGAAAGTTTATGAAAAATGCAAAGCGCATCATCTTCAATGTTAAAGGGTACAATTGGTAGCGTTTTGCACCTACGATGCGGTAAGCGTTAGGAGTTAGCCTGAAGCTCGTGTTCAACCGCATACGTCGTCAATTGGGGAAGCCGATCCCCTTCTGAATTGTCTCTTGGTAAACCATGTAGTTTGGCACACTCCACTTTGTTCACCTGATAAGAGGAATGAAATCAAACGTCAAATATTCAAACTGACATAGGCGGTGAAGGACTTGTGGACGTCGGTCGTGATACCATGTGCTCTATACATGATATGCACATATACATAATTACTCAAGTTAATTCTTACCTTATATGCTTTCATTCAATATAGGTGTTTTGTCATTGGAATCACAAGTCAAGTGAAACAATTTATGTCAACTTCAACGGCTCCACTGTGTTTTGCAAATTCTCAATTGATCTTCTCTGGAAAATCATTCTAATGGCTAACCACCATATCACGTTATCAAGTACAGTTCAAGTTTTAAATTGAGTCCCATTCCACAAGTGTTTTAATTATTTTATATCTCAGCTCAATACAAACATTGGATTACCCGACTTTCGAATAATATATTATATGTACAGTGGGATCAAGAGGAGATTAATACTAACTTTAAAAGGATTTGTATCGACGTGAGTAATATACGGGTCGCGGTGGTGTTTTTTGTGTAAAGTGTTGATTAACCCGCTGCTGCTTCCTCAGCATGCCAATGGTGATGGATCCCACTGAAAGACCAGCTTCGCCTTGGGTGAGTATCTTTATTATCCTCCTCATCATCTTTAGTTTACATTTACTTCATCCATGAATGAAATTATGAATGAATCCTGGAATGAATGAACATTTTTCGATCTTCCATTGTGCTCGTTAATTTGGGCATCCTTAGTCTTAATCCAAAAAGAAACCAGTTGTTATTATGCTACTGTATTTTTAGATCCTTCACTTTTTTGTAACAACATTTTTTTATTATTTCTTCGCACTTCAAACGATTATTACTTGGATAAAAATAACTAAAGTCGAGTGCACTATATTCAATCATCTTAAATTAACTACCTACTTGTGCTTTTTTATTTAATCAATACTACGTCAGTAGTAAAGTGCATGCAAAATGTATTTGATGTAGCTACGAATCACGATCAAGACATTTGACTATCCACAAATGAGAAAACTTTAGACCTTATCCTAGCAAGTGAAAGTTTGCTAACCTTTATCAATTCAGCAGTTCTGCGCTGTGATAATTAATTAGACTGTGCAACAAATACCGAGCTACTCCAATCCATACATGAGTGGGTTTAAATGAAAACATTTTCGTGTATTGCGAAATTCAATTTCAATCACCGAAACTACTTTGGTAGGTTGGAATCCACGATTTAAATACTTTGTGCAAGCAGTTGCTTTTAAGTTATGAAATGAATAATGAAATTCTCCTGTATTCAATGTAAATATTCCATATTGGATTGCTTGATGTTTTCTCAAACTTAGAACAGATTAATGGATGCGATTTGCCAACGCTATCGTATGATAGTACTTTGTATGTATAGCATGTGCAGTTAGTTTTCACAATTTTACTCGGAGTCATACATGCTCTATTCTGTTCGATTTGAGATTAAATGAAACTAATAAGTATGCGATAGGGAAATACATTTCAAAGTTTGTTTGTAGAGTAGAAGATTAAAGGATTTACTGTGAATTCAAGTTAACTCAAGGTGTGAATGGAGTGGATCAAATTGAATAGGGGAAAAAAGTAGATTATAAAAAGGCTTGCAGTATGGTTTTCATTTTCGTCTTTCGTTCTCGTTCGCACAGCGGGACATAGCTCAACCTTGGGTGGCTTTTCTCCTCTATTTGCATCTCTCACTCCCGTCTCACTCTCCTCATCTTGCTTTTCTATGTACGAAATCATGGGTCAGTTTTACTATAGACTGAATACCACTCTCTCCACTACAGACTGCAGACTGAAGAACTGCTTGCTTATTTACATATCGATTCCTATTCCTATACAAGCGAGTATTTAGAACTATGCTGTTCCTTTCCGTTGTTTGTTGTGCGTAGGACCCAAATGAATGAATGGATTGTCCATCTTGGTTGGTTCCATCGACTAAAAAGGAATTAAGCACACAGTGGACATACTAGAGAGCAGAGTAGAAAGTAATTCTGATTCTGATTGTGATTGTGATGATTACAGTGTTAAATGAATGAAGATTTTTTTCGTCTTTTACGCATTGTATTGTTGCCAACGTTACTCAGTTTGATGATTTGTATTCATGTAGTACGTATGAAGATATACGTACCTAAATAGATTCCTGAAACTGAAAAGTTCCTAGTCCTAGTATAGCATGGCATGGCATGGTACAGTTCATCGTATTAAGTTTTGGTCTGTGTGGTCCAGTCAACAACAGAGAGTCAATCGTTTAGACCATAATCATGTTTTGCCTAACACGATTTTCTTTTTTCTTCTTCTTTTATCAAAATTTTCTATTGTGCAGTATTGTCCTTTGGCTTCTTACTTGAGCTTTAGTACAGCTCCTGTCGTTTCCCTGTTATTTTTTTGTACCCACTTAATATTTAATCACTCCCTACTCCTTTGCAACACCGGTGTCCGAGCGCCTGGTTTACGTGGATAAACCAGGACCAGAGTCAGCTTTGTATCCAACAAAGGCTCCGTACATATCTACGGGATTAATGAACAGATAAATGCTGATAAATGCGTGCATGTTAAGCAGTCACGGTTGGCTACTTTCCTGGGAGCCAGAATCTGAATACTGTCATCTATTATGACATTTTCTTCGTTCGAGAAGAGAACTCTAATTGACTTCAGTAGCACCTTCATCATTGCAATGGTTCGAGTATCACAATTTTGATACTGTGTGCCTATCTGGGAAAAATCCCTACACCGCTGTTATTCAATCGATTCTAAGAAAAGGAAGAGTGTACAAAGTTGGCTCATATGCACAAAGTCATGGTTTCGTACCGAAGTACCTACGATTCCTGTAATTTTTTTGCGTACCTTAACAATAATTAAGGGCTTAGATGCAGAAGATAAATCGTAAATCAATGTAAGTAATTATATCTCTTTAAAAAATCAAATATCTGTTGCTACAGAACTTCCGTGCATTGATTGACAAAGGTTATCTTTTTACTTACGTTAAAAGAATACCAAACCACGGGGTTTTTTGTTGCACCTGTAGCTGCACCGTCGAAAGGCCTTGTAATATAAATTTACTACGGCTATACTGTAACCAAGTCTAAGTCTCCACTACATACACACCTACTTGTATAAAGTGTATCCTAGAACAATACCATGTGGGTGAATTCATAGGTTCAGAACGCACGAAGCATGGGTCTGGTTCTGGTGCCAGGGAATAAAGGGCAGAAAAACTCGGGTCTTGCACGTTTGACGTAATACGTATCAACACATTACAAAGTAGTATGTCGTAATCATATGTTGAATAGCATGATGCTATCTTACGCTTAAGTTCATGAGGACAGAGTACAACTATAAGAATGAGATACACCGTATGGTGTATGGGCAATGGGCAAGTAGGTAAAGGGTTAGGGTTATAGAAGGGCTTGAATTTGAACATGTACACCTCTACGGTGTCTGTGATAGGGAGAAGTAGCGGTAGCGGTCCTACTAGCTACTAACAAGTCTCAAATGATACGTATAAGAAATGATCTTATTGAGATACTTAACCCCAGGTAGGTAATAAGTTAACTACCACCTACACAGAGTGGAGTGAGGAAGTGCTTTCCTTTCCCACGGTGAAATGCCACAGGATGAGCAGCGGATATGACGTTCCTTAAGGTGGACGTATGTATGTACATGTGCTCGAAACTACTTGACTTACCCGCGGCAACTGTTAGTTAGCACAGGCCTTTTTACGCCTACACTTCTTACTATTATCAAACCTTACATATTTTTACTCCTATAATTACATACCTACTTCTCTTTGGATCCTTCATATATTTTCACATGTTGAATAAATTTTCTTTTGATTATTATTCTAATCTTGGATTACTACTGTGTATTTCACTGTATACAGACTTCATGCAGTGCATGATAATGGTACTTAGGTACATTGCAATAAAGGGCTCATCCGCCACGGCTATTTTTCCCGCGTTTATCTGTACCTAGCACTTACATGTGCAAACGCAATTATAAGCATAGATGGCTACGTCTGATTTATTAACAATTGTTTTCCTATTTTTTGCTCATGAACTCACATGGATATTTAGAGACGAATAAAAATCAAATTCGCTCTAAAGGACTAAACCCAACACTAGCAATA
>JAAXYX010004460.1:0-12334 GCA_036851915.1 Ptenothrix huangshanensis
CCAAAATGGTTTTTCTTTTTGCCAAATTGGTTTTTGCCAAAATGGTTTTCAGTTTTTTCACTTTTGCCAAAATGGTTTTTGCCAAAATGGTGTAGCACCGTAATTTCATGTTATATAATGGAAGGGGCTACAGCCCCTTAACCCCCCCTCTGGATCCGCGCCTGTTTGACAGCCTTAATACTTTCTATACCACAACTTAGAAAGCCAATTAGTTGATTAAAGTATAGTCCCACATTTCGACAAAATAAATCGTAGCCTCCGAAAGGGGAACACCATTGCATTGAGAGTACAAAAAATATCCACCATGTAACAGTACCAACGATTTCACCGAGCATAGTCAACGCACTAGTCAGTAAAATTATTTAGCTCGTGAATTGAGTGCGTATAAATGTTAATTTTGTATTTGTAAAACAGACTTATCCCGCTTGCAATTGCAATAGAATTCCTACCTATACATTCATTGATACGTAACCGTAACCGTAACCAACCTGTTATTTCCTACTTCTCGAGATGTTGTGTATAATTATAATATGTTGCCTTTATACTCAAGCTTAGCTAATAAACAGTAATTTCGTAGCTTTCGATCATACTGGTAAAATCTTCTCTTTATCTCTTATCTTCAAGAATTAAGTACTGTTGAATAGTTATGTATTTGTGCTTTTAAATCGAATAGAAAATTAAATTAAAAGGAGTAACTGCTAAATTTGATGGTCGTTTTAATTGGTTAGGGAGCGGAGACGCGAAGGAACATCTGAGCCGGGAAGAAAGAAGACGACGACGGAGGGCAACTCCGAAGTATCGGTCAGCTCATGCCTCCAGGGAGAGGGTTCGAGTAGAAGCGTTCAACACCGCATTCTCAGAGCTAAGAAGTCTTCTCCCTACTCTACCTCCGGACAAGCGACTGTCTAAAATTGAAATTCTTCGATTGGCCATCTGTTACATTGCTTATTTAAACCATGTCCTGGAACGTTAATTACGATTACCAACGACCCTCATTTTATTTTCTTAGATCAGTTAGAACCATCACATCAACTCTATTTTATTTTTATTGTTAGCATCTAATTTAGTGCACAGTAACTGTAAAACTGTCTTTGAAGTTTAATCAAATGGAGAAAAGATGCATCCTCCTTTAATTTCCCCTTTAATTCACTTACACTACTTGTTTATATAATTATTTAAAGAAGGGACGAGTACTTTTCTAAAAATACTTTCCGCAATTTAGACATGTCATTGTATGCATTATGATAATTTATATTATGGATATCGTTGTAACGATATTTTACTGTAATTACAAGTACATTATTGCCTACTTGGAATAGAGTATTATTTCTATCTTATTTGAGAATTATCTATGGACAGTTTTTATTAGAGGTTCATTTCAGTTTAATCGCTTCACTACGTTCTACATTCGCTTGAAAATCATGTAGGTACCTACATTACAGAATGATAAACTTAATTTAAGTAATTTGTGAATCTCGTCCCTAATTCATGTCTACTCTACGCTAGGGGATGAGCACGGTAACGGTATGAGTAAAAGTTATAAACGATTAAAATACAATGATACGTAAAAACATTGGTACGGAATGTACGGATTTGGACTATTGCTCATTCAGCATCAGCATCAGCCTCATTCCGTATTAGGATTCAAAAATTACTTAAATGTGTAGTAAAAGTAAGAAAGAAAGCACGCATATAAATATAATAATGGGTTTGAGAGGATTATCACCTAGCCCCAATATAGGAAGGTTGAAATTGTAAATGAAATACCCAGTTAGTAGGTGTGGAGCATACAGATAGGGAAGTGATGGATTGTCGCAGCTAGGAGCGGACATGAAAATAATTCCTTAGGGATGCAATATGCAATGCCATTTCGTATTGATTCAATTCTCATATGTACATGCACTTTTTTATTTATTCAAGAAACCAAGTGACCAGAATTTTTAGTCGTATCGTAATATTTGTTCAATGCATTTGTTGTATGTACCAAGAACAGCACTTGGAATACTTTGCTAGGAATGGCTCGGATCCAAGGCCTCGCACTGCTCATAAATATTTTAAAGGAGGATGTTACGGAGACTGAGGTTTGGTTTGGAGACTGAGGAGACTATTAGTGGTCGTTTATTTGCTAAAAATATGAATTGTCCTACGCACTGCAACTGCAAGTAGAGAAGAGGGATGCATACCGACCGCACTGCTGTAGCAAAAGGGTTCCTTGCATTTATTATGAATGGGTGTATGAGGGTGAGATGAGAATGGAAATATGGAATGCCGCTGCACGTGCTTCCCTTTACAAAAGGGACTGAGTTCGTGAGGATATTTCAGTTGTGCAAAAATGGCTGAATAAAGTTTTTCTCTCCGATACACCTATTAAAAATAACCGTTAAAATGTTGTGTAATAGAGTATACTGTAAAAATCAATATTGATCACGATCACTAGTGCTTTTCCATTCTAATAGAAATACCGCTTTAAAACAAGTTTACAGAATTTTCGGTTGATCATAATCATAATTTGAAATTTTATCGAGTTTCTTGTTACGATTAATAGATACCCCTATTATCTTTTTGGTACCGGTACCGGCATCTCTACAGGAGGAAAATGTGTAATAGAGATTACTAAGTATTTCAGTAATAGAAATATCTATTTCAGCCATACAAATGTCTATTACTGAAATAGTAATTTCTAATTATTAATGAAACAGAAGTAACGATTAACCTTGTAAAAAATGTAATAGCCGTCTCTATTAATTTTTACAGCAAACTATTGAATGGATTAACATAAATCCCTATTGATTTAATAGAGGCGACCGGTAAAAACTCAACAGTTAAAACTATTGACGAATTGAATAGGTTCCTCTATCGATGATTTTGTTATAGTGATTTCTATTAGAAATTAGAAAATAGTAGAGACCCCATTGATTTCCGATCCGACTATATATTTTTTAGCGTATATCACTCTTTGTTATCGTGTAATGAGCATCAATATGTTATGTAGGTATATAGTTTTTAATTTTTTTTAATTTATTTTAATTATTATCATCCCTGTCCGTCATTAGAAATCGTAAGATTTAACCACACGTTAATGAAACTAAACGTCAACTTTAAATCCCCCGGGTGTTATTTACGTAGCAATTTTAAATATCACTATGGTAATCAATGCAAGTCGTCAAACGCTTGTACACTTATGTGGTCAAAACAATGCCGACGCTGACTTTCTAGCAAAACCAAAACCTCTACCCTGATATGTAATTGATTCAGTTGGGACTGTGGGACGGAGAAAAATTAAAGTTGGCTTTATAGATCGCACATAATTTTGCCTTTGTTATATGTTGGCTAGTAACCCCTTAAGAAAATTAGCCAGCTGGAAAATACAGATAGCTGGAAAGCATTACAAGTAGTAAATTCATGCTGTCAGCTTTTGGCGTACAAGTACATACTACTACATAATTACGTCCTCAATTCCTCAATCGTCTCCGTCTCCACTAGAATCAGGACCAGGAGGAAGTAGGCAATAGAAGTAGTAATGCGTATTAGGGATGGGATGTTGATGTTGGGGATGAGGGAGATGCGACTGTTTCAAGTGTAAAAATTCTGGAAGCCTCTGGAGTGTTGCTGTCCCGGTCGCAGGTGGCTTTCCCTCCTTTAATCCCCGTGGAACGACAAGGCCGAATCAAGACCACCTGCGAAACTCTACCAGTAAGAAAACCAAAAGAAACGTTTACATACATAGATAGACCAGGCTTTCGGGATTGCGAATCCTGTCATTATCAAAATGTCACTAGTACTATAGCCAATGAGTTCTTATCCATTTACATATTACATACTATAGGAAGACTCCACTGTATATGATATTATGTTAAACTGGATGTGGAGTTTCCTACTCCTACTATTTTTACCCGTCCGTCCGGGTGAAATGAAAGGGCTTTATTCAGTTATAGTTGCCAAGCAGACTTAAATTTTTATTTACTTACTTTCGAATTGGGGCATCAAAAAAACTTCCGTGTTTTTGCCTCAGCCCAAAAAAATCAAATTCCTAAAATCTAAAATAAATTAGTTTGGGGAGGATATTTTATTTGGGTGGAATCTGGAAATCCGGACCTGGACCTGTACTACTCCACCAGCTGTTTTTGTTTCATTTTATTTTGTGTGGCATGGCGGGACAAAAGAAAGAGAGATTGATTGAATTGAAAATTGAAATTGGATTCAAATATTGGATTTTGGATTAGTGGAACGGTGGAAGTGGATGTGTGGGAGTGTAGGAGGTCCGAGTATGGAAGTATGGAAAAGTGTGTATTCTATAGTGTAGTGTAGTTTAGTTTAGTTTAGTTTAGTGTAGTGTAGTGTAAAGTAAAAGTTTAGGGTAATTTTAACGTTTTAACTTGATTTTAGAATTATTTGCTATTCACCTCATCAAAATTTGTCTGAATACGGATAGTCGTTTACGTTTATGTTAGTTGAGTGGACTTAGTTTGGTGGCACGCGTAGAGAGTAATTGTGGAGACGATAGGCGATGCTTGGCTAGGCTAGGATCACACGGTTAATTTAATTTAGTACTAGAGTAGTTTAACATTAGGCTAAATTTGAAAGAGGAAAGGAAAGGAATTCGCTTACAACTTTATAAAAGCAAATATTTCTAACGTAAGAAAAATAAAAGGTGAAGCGTGGTTCATATGAAATCAAAAATGGCGCGGTCAACAGTGAGTAAACCACGGTTATCTCGACAGCAAGTTATGTACACCACAGCCGAAAGTCTTTCCACACACACGCATTTCAACACAGAAGAGGTACAGTTGGAATTTTAAAACCCTTTTCAGCACAGGCGGATCCAGAAAACGCTCACGGAGGGGCGCTTCTGGATCCACGCCTGGTTCTCAGTAAAGATGTTTTTAGTGACTCTTATGCTTTTAATTTGACCCAAATGAAAATGCTCGTAATTAATTTCATGAAATGCAAATGTAAAATGAGACGAAATAGATTGAAATTGTGCGCATTGATTTGAACTGTTTGATTACTAGTGCAGAGCCCTCCTCAATATTTACGACCGCATCGACCAAATAGGCAAAATCGATCGGCTTCGGTTTCGAGAGATTCTCCACACAACTTTAAATATCACCGATGACGTCATGCTCGATCTCACATTCCACGCATTCGACAGGAATAACGACGGCTTGGTAAGCAACTCTTGGGAAATCGGCTTAAACAGAGTCCCAACATCCATGGGTAGATCCTCATTAGAACGTTTTGCACTTTTTCAAAAGTCGTAATTCAGACGTTTTGCACTTTTTAAAAAGTCATAATTCGAACCTTTTGAACATTTTAAAAAGTCGTAATTCGAACGTTTTGGAATTTTAAAAAGCCGTAATTAGAACGAAGAACGTCTTGCACTTTTTAAAAATGGTAACTAGAACATTTTGCAATTTTAAAAATTCGTAATTCGAACGTTTTGGAATTTTAAAAAGTCGTAATTCGAACGTTTTGGAATTTTAAAAAGTCGTAATTAGAACGAAGAATGGGTTGCACTTTTTAAAAATGGTAATTAGAACGTTTTGCAATTTTTCACAAGGCGTAATTAGAACGTTTTGCACTTTTTAAAAAGTCGTAATTAGAACGTTTTGTACGTTTTGAAAAATTGTTATTAGAACGTTTTTCATTTACAAAAACTCGTAACTAGAACGATTTGCACTTTCAAAATGTCGTAATTCGAACGTTTTGGAATTTTAAAAAGTCGTAATTCGAACGTTTTGGAATTTTAAAAAGTCGTAATTAGAACGTTTTGCACTTTTTAAAAAGTCGTAATTCAGACGTTTTGCACTTTTTAAAAAGTCATAATTCGAACCTTTTGTACTTTTTAAAAAGTCATAATTCGAACCTTTTGAACATTTTAAAAAGTCGTAATTCGAACGTTTTGGAATTTTAAAAAGTTGTAATTAGAACGAAGAACGTCTTGCACTTTTTAAAAATGGTAATTAGAACGTTTTGCAATTTTTCACAAGGCGTAATTAGAACGTTTTACACTTTTTAAAAAGTCATAATTAGAACGTTTTGCACTTTTTCAAAAGTCGTAATTAGAACGTTTTGTACTTTTTGAAAAATCGTTATTAGAACGTTTTGTACTTTTTGACAAATCTTTATTAGAACGTTTTGCATTTTCAAAAACTCGTAACTAGAACGTTTTGCACTTTCAAAATGTCGTAATTCGAACGTTTGGCACCTTCAAATTGTCGTACTTAGAACGTCTTGCACGTTTTAAATAGTCGTAATTAGAACGTGTTGCACTTTTCCCGCGAAAACCGTTGAAATTTATAAAAATTACGTTTTCAAAAAATGTAAAAAGTAATAATTGCGTGATTTCAACAAATACAAAAACGTAAGAGTTTAGATAATTACTTGTTATGGTCCTGTCAATTGGCAATAGTTAAGAATTAGTTGAATTAGCAAGGGAAATCTTTTTTAGCATGCAATAATAAAACATTTTTGCGTAAATTTTTAAAAAAGCTTGGTCTTTTATTACGTAAAGTCGAAAATATATCCAGGGTAAAGAGACATTTTGGCTCAAGTCCAAAATACCAACTTAAAATCATCGCGTCGTAAAAAGACGTTTTATCATAAAAAAACTGCGTCGCTTTCATGTAGATTTTTAAACACTTGGTAACTTTTGCCTAAATCCAAAAGAATATTGGCCTTTTTGAGAGTGTGAGCCAATTTTAAATTTCAAAATATCCGCATCTTATGTCATTTCACTTATAAAAAAATTTGCACCTTTTCCGTATCTTGAAAAAAACATCGTAATGTCTCGTAAATTAAAAAAAAACTGCATCGCTTTCTGTTAAAGTTAAAAAACAGCGTCGTTTTCACGAACATCTTGTGAATTAAAAAAGAGCGTCATGTCATTTTCGTGTAGATTAAAAAAAAGGGTCTTTCGTGTGTAAATTAAAAAAAGCTGTTTTTGTCTTATAGAAATATGTGAAGGAAGGTTGTGTGCATATCGTGAGTTAAGAGACAAAGTGGCGGATATTTTATTTTTTTCTTAAAAGCAAAGTGGCGCCATAGCTTAAAAGTGAAATTGACGAGCGCGCCACTTTGCATTTACGGATGTTTGAAATTGCGCCACTTTGATTTTAATTAAAAATGGATATCCGCCGCCATGCCTCTTAACTCACGATATATTTTAAAAATTTTGTATATAGGCCTAGGGGAAGTTACGCTAGAGGTTTTATGCTTGGTTTGGATTTGGATCGGACTGTAAATGACATGGAATGTTTGAGGTGGTTAAAAAACGAAGGTGAATAATTTTGTGTTCGTGTTTGTGTTGGAGGTGGATCAGTTCGAGTGGGTGAACGGACTGTCGGTGATGATTCGGGGGAACGCGGAGGAGATGATCGAGTTCGTGTACTACGTGTACGATATGAACGGGGATCGTTCGTTGGCGCGCGAGGAGCTGTACCAATGCCTCAAGGGCTGCATCATGCCCGGCTACGCGGTGGACAATGACGAGATCGACGAGTGCGAGAGGGACATCGTGGAGATCGCGATGCGGAAGTTGGACAAGGACCGCGACGGGCAGATCACCTTCCCCGACTTCCAACTCGCCGTCCTTGAAGACCCGCTCCTCATCCAGGCTGTTGGTCCCTGTCTCCCTTCCTCCAACGCCATGGCCACCTTCCTCGCCTGCGTCACGGATCAGTACCGGGACTACTCCCCCGTCTGGGGTCCGTTCTGGAAACTCCAGCCCCCTCCCGGCACCCAGCAAAAGGGCAAGACCCCCCCCGCGGGCGCAGTCAGGAAGAGCATGTCACTCATGTCCAAACTCTCCAAGCATCAGGTCAACCCCGATGACCCAGGTCTAGGTCTAGGTCTAGGTCAAGGTCAAGGTGACAACGCCCACCCGCTCATGAGTCCGCACCACGACACCTTCACCAGCACAGAACGCAGACCGTCGCACCACAACAATAAATTCAGCTCCCCTCACAGCACCATGCACGCACAAGCAATGGTAGGCAGACGCGACTTGCCCTTGTTCTAGCCTTTATTTCATTACCCCAACACACACACGTCTTCATTTGAGTAAGGACCAACACAAACACCAAGCATTCCTATTCTATTAGTAGTGCTAGTTTTTTACGTGCCACTCCTTATTTTGAATAAACACGTTTTTACTTTACTTCAACTCTCCTTCGCTTTCTTTCTTTCGCACACACAAGGCAAATAGAATAAGTAAGGTAGAGACAATCGCAATGGTAAAGTTCGAGTGGGGTTTGTGGTAGAACGAGTGACGTGTAGTAGCTGGTTGAACAGATTAGCGCGCGCAGTTATTAGCCTCATGCAATTCCATTAAGTTTTGCGAGTAATTGCACAGATAATTAGTACTTTTTCGGGTTAAAAATTAGTTTCAATCGTATTATTTTATTTTATTAGCATAATAAGGAACTCTATTTGTTTTATTTCCGATTGTATTTAATTAAATCATATATGCTCCTTGTCACGGTCCCGACTTTTCCCGCATCAATCATTCCGCACTGCGCAAAGGTGGAACCATACATATAAATAGGGCCTATAAATAGGGTGAAAAGTAGGGTAGGGCTGTTTTCCAGGGAAAAAATAGGGTAGGGTAGGTAGGGTAACGTGAAAAAAATTAACTAGGGTAGGGTGATAGGGTACAATCTTAACCTAGAAATAGGGTGAAAGGGTGAAAAGGAAAATTCATTTAAGTCGACCTATTTCATGAAGTTTATGAAGCAAATATTTAGTTATTTTATTTTATTTTTTGTATTAATACAACTTTGCGAATTTGCATCAAATCTATCTTATAAAATAACTCATTCTAATGATTTTCGCATGGGAGCAATTGGCGGCTGGCGGTAGGTACTTTTAAGGTGCATGTCGCATTTTTTGTATGAGATTTCGTAGCAAAACGCGATTATATTCCTCTTACTCTTGAATACATATAAGCAATATAATAGGAAAAGGATTTCATGTGTTGAACTTGTTTTGCTAAACACTAAAAACCATTGGTCGGTTTGTGAATACATTTAACGCTCTTCGTGTACTGTGGTAGCGCAAGAGATTGCCTTCCAATTGCTTTTAAACAATGAAATTGAAAATTCAAAAAACCCGAATGCTTGGCCCAAAATCGAAAATATTTTGCAGTAAAAATGCCCTAATTACAGGCTTCTGAGAAAATAAATTTCAGAGCATTTCCCGCACGTTCAACAGTTTTGGGAACCCAAAAGAAATTGTCAGTGGGCAAATATCTTACTGGAAAACCAAATAATTTCCTTTAAAGACGCATCTTTTGAGCGATAATTTTATTTCCCTGAAGAAATTTCAATTATGTGTACCTATGTGTCTTCCTGCAAGAAGAATTGTAGAGTTTCTTTTAAGAAAATCTTTAATGTCCCAAAAGAAGTATTTCTTTAGGGTTTGTTCTTTTGGGAAATTCTTAACGTCACCCAGAAGAAAAATTTTGGTCATGCGCATCTTGCGTCAGCACGTACACACGCACCAGCTCATATGTACTAACTGCTGTAGCTTGACTTTACTTTAACGTCCTACTGCTATGGCTTAAACATCAGAGTAGTGCGGAGCTAACTACTGAATAACAATGCACTACTCTACTATTATTACATATTGACCAAACGGATTTCGTCTGCTGTGTCGCTGTCTTGGATCGGGCACCTCGTGGCTATTAGTTAGGAGTTTCATTAATTGCCGATTTACTGAGTATAAGTTAACCCTGGAACACCTAACGAAAAACTCATCCTTTAGAAGCCCAACCCTTGGACACTTCGTCCCGTATGTTTTAGCATTGCAGCCTCAATTGGGGCATCTGCATAAATTACGCGATTTGCGATGCCTTTGCTTAGTATACTAAAATGAATTACTCGAGTTTATATTTATTCTCAACGTTAGTTGACTAATTTGCGCTAACGGAATTTTAAAATTCAACTGTCGAAATTTTGTTTTTTTAAAGAAAAAAAGTTTTTAAAATTTTTCTAATTGAATATTTTTTTCATTATTATAGTTTTTACCCACCACAGGGTTCTGAGACCCTTTTTTAAAAACTATTGCTCCGATTTAACAACAAGAGACAGTTTCGGAAAAAGGAGACAAAAATACAGCTGTCGAAATTTTATTTTAAGTTTTTTTTAAATTTAATATATTTTTTATGATGCGGTAAATAGCGTGAAATAAAATCGTATCTTTGTGTAAAGACATTTTACCTATACATAGCATAATACACGAAATTATTTTGCTTGTCTTCCTTTATTTTGCGTGATTTTAATTTTGATTTAAGCGTAAATACTGCCACCTATAATTCTGTGTATGAACTCGATGTAGCATGCGACTCACACTTAGAATGAACCTTCGCCTCTCGCTAGTCGTATCGCTGCTTGGTCGTCGCGTTGTTCATACGACTTAGTGTTCATGTTGGTAAACAAGTGCATTTTCATAGAAAATTCGAATTATTTTACGAAATTATGGCTAATCTTCCTGGAACAAGTGGACAAGCACCCCCAAACTACCCCGCATGGGGATGGGACTCGGATGAAGAATCAGATAGCGACGACAGTAATTCCTCTGAAAGTGATGCTGACGAAGGTGAGATTGAGTTGTCCGAAGACGAAGACGATGATCCCGTTCTGCATTTGGTAAGTCAAATGATAAATAAGCATGTGATATTTCAATTATTATTATATCAAGATATTTAAAGCAAGTGTTTTATTTTTTCCTAACAAATTTTATTTGTTACCTGTATAAATATAGAAATTCAACGGTTCTCCTGCTTACAAAAGAGTAGCATATCCGGATAATGAACAAACCTGGATTGCTCCAGATACTACAGAGTGGAAAAACGTCATTCCTCGATTGGGTCGTCCTAGATCCCTTAGTAATTGGAATACCAGAGATGGTGGTTTAGGTGTCCGAACTGGAATTCCGGAATTAGCAGCTTTGGAATCAAAGGCTGATTTTTTCAACTGTCTTCTCGACGACGAGATTATTGGCCTCATTTGTAGGTGGACAAATTCCAAAGCTGAAGGTCACTACAGTAAGTGGAATGAAGAAAATCCAGATGCTGCCCCTAAGTTATGGTCACCTACAGATGCTGTAGAACTTCGTGCCTACATCGGACTATTGCTAATGGCCGGACTTCATAAAGGAAAGCGGATGCCCACTCGCAAGTTATGGAGGAAAGATCCAAAGTACAAGCTTCATCCATTTGTTGCAACAATGTTGAGGGAAAGATTTCGAGTATTAGCGAAGTTTCTACGCTTTGACGACGTGACCACTAGAGAAGAGAGGAAAGAAACGGACAAGCTAAGCTGGCTGCCATTCGAGAGGTCGTTGAACCAAAGAAACCAGAGGTCATTCTATTTTACAATTCGACAAAAGGTGGAGTAGATACGGTCGATCAAATGGTCGGGGAGTATTCCTGTCAAAGGGCATCAAGACGCTGGCCAGTCAAGATTTTTTTTCAACTATTAGATGTGGTAGCAATCAATGCTTATGTAATGTGGATCAATCAGAACCCTGAGTGGGAAGCTAATAATAAAGCTAGGCGTCAAGTATTTATTGAGGAATTAGCTGAGTCATTACTTTTGCCTCAAATATTGAACCGAAATCGTCAAGGTCTTCAAGCAAATATAATAGACTCCATGATTATTATGGGTGCTAAACCGACGCCACCAACTCAATCAGTAGATGCTCAAGGGAGAAGTCGATGTTATGATTGCAACGCTCGGATTCGGCAGAGGTGTGATTCATGCAGAAGATATGCTTGTAAAACTCACAGTAGTGTTATTTGCAAAGAGTGCAATGTGAATGAGTAAGTGTACTAACATGATACGACACTTTTCTTAGAACATGAACTTACTCAATATAAAGGTGTCACCAATATTTATACAAAAATGAATTACAAAGTTTTTTTGCAATAAATTTGCATTACACTTGCACTCAAATTTACCTTGATCTCATTTACTTGTAATATTCAACTTCGTCATATTCATATGCGATTTTGCCCATGTACCATATTTATATTGACTACGTTCAGAATCTAGCTTTCCCCTAAAAGACTAGCCACGTTTAGAGTCTAGCTTTCCCCTAAAAGACTAGCCACGTTTAGGGTCTAGCTTTCCCCTATAAGACTAGACACATTTAGGGTGTAGCTTTCCCTTATAAGACTAGCCATGTTTAGGGTCTAGCTTTCCCCTATAAGACTAGACATATTTAGGGTGTAGCTTTCCCCTATGAGACTAGCCACGTTTAGGGTCTAGCTTTCCCCTATAAGACTAGCCACGTTTAGGGTCTAGCTTTCCCCTACAAGACTAGCCACGTTTAG
>JAAXYX010004461.1:0-12332 GCA_036851915.1 Ptenothrix huangshanensis
CCTTTACATTAATAAGAAATTATCTTTTTGCTTTTAGAATCTTTTTTATAGAAGCACAATTTAGGGTTCAAAATTTTTGTGAATTATGATGAAATGATGGTAGTTTCTTTGATTCAGAATAATGGAAGATGAGATCTCTTCTGGTCTGGTTCGGTCTGATCTGGTTTGCTATAGATTTGGGCTGGATGAAACTGATACGATGAGTCCACCAGATTTTGATTCCAGCACGGAACTAGGAGCCACTTACACAGAGTACAGTGGTAAAATAGCTGTCCAAGACTACAGGGATGGAGGCAGAGTGCAGTGCAGTGGTTACTTCGTTTCTCCGGAGTCAGTTGCGTAATGTAAGGGTAAACAGATGTATAGGTGACTAGATGAGTAGGACGAGGAGATTTAAAGGTTGATTTAAAATGAGAAGAGAGATGGAAGATGGGATGAGGGATATTAGGAGAGAAATTGTATTTGGAGGATACTCTATCGTGGAAAATGAAATGGAATGAGTTACATTACGCGATATGGTCCGTACGGTAACGGTGATGGTTGATGTTGGAGAATGAGGATGAGGATGAGGATGAGGATGAGGCTGAGGATGAACATGAGGATGTATGATACATTAGACTGTTAGACTCTGTTGAATTGCGTTACATTAGGATACAAGAGTGCAGTGACTGTTTGCCGTGAGGAAGATGGAAGGACGTTGGCTCCTTATGATAGATCAAAGTGAGATTCCCAGGTCTCCTAGTCATTCTGGTGATTGACTCTCGTGAAATTTTTATTCTTGCCAGATTTTCCGAGCCAACTCCTGTCAAATCGCACGATTTCCCGCAAAATCTGATATCTAATTTAAAATTTAGTAGCAAGGTTCTTAGCCTGTCGCTCCCGGACCTTCCAGCTTGTCTCTTTCACTTCCACTTGACTCATTTCAAGTTTCCCTCTCTTCTCCTTCTAACCTTTCTTCCCTTCTCACTTCTCTCGTCTCGTCTCGTCTCGTCCCGTCTCTCTCCTCTCACTTAGTCTCTCTCTCTCTCTCTCTCTCTGCCCTCAGCTACTCCGACTTTCTTTTTTCCCGTATCTCTGGTCTTTACAATATCTGGCCTAGTAAAGTATACCATACCTAAATACGCTATCACCCTACACTATGTACTATCTTTCTCGAGCAATCTGCAATGCACAAGCTCTCCTCGTCTTGACTCTTCGCTTCGCTCTGCTCTATGTTGTTGTTTACAACCACCCCAAACCTTGACGTTGATCGGTGAATTTAACAATTTACGAATTTAGCATTTAGAAGGTTAAACCAAATAGAATTCACTCATTGAAATTGTTAGATTGTAGATGTTAATCTTGTACAATTCAAAGTCGTAGCTGCCTTAGCGGAGTGTGTCAAGCTACAAGCTGAAAGTTGGCCCGAGTCAAGGATTCACTTCACTGTTGAGTAACTGCGCTCTAGTTTTTCCAGGAACCTCAAAGTTAAAATCCAGAATTGAGAATCCAGTGCTGTGCCAAGTCAATAGTTTTACATCCAAGCGGAGAAGATGGAAAAGTTGAAAGCTTACATCTTAATATGATTTTTTTCTCGCTCAAGAATTTCAGAGTTCGGAGAAGATGTAATAGAGATGTTTTGAATCGGATTACCTTCCTCCGTCCCTCGTCCCCACTTCAGTAGCTTAGAAGGGAGAGCGGAGTGAAAGTAGAATAGAGTCAAATCAAGAGAGAGAGAGAGAGAGAGTAGAACCTACTTCTCCTCTATGCATATTTTGGTTTGATAACGTTCACTAGTAGATCTCTACGACTATGACCATGTTGAGTGGGAAAATACTTGGAATTTAATCTATGGATTCGTGCAGGTATGAGTAGGAAGTGGAGTATATGCAAGGGTACCTATTCGATATATGAACATCCACCAATCCCTTCAGTATACCTATATGTAGACCCATTCGCCCAGTCAGTCTTGAGAACTACGTGTACAATATGAAGCAGAGGAAGCATTGAATTCCGTACATGACTCCACTTTGGAGTTTGCAGGTATGTGGGACTCACTACGTAGACTTGGTGTACACGGTAGACACGTATGGAAGTGAGTGAGAGAGTGAGTGAGTGAGATGCATAGGGAATGGAGGAGAGAGAAAAATTCCTGCTTTTTTAGGTAAACTTGGTTTCTATAAAACTAACTAAGCTCATTTCAGTTATAATATAGGATTAGAGGAAGAGGAATGTTGAATGTATACCTATGGTGGTCTATGAGTCCGGAGTTTGTCTGTGTCTGCGAAGGTAGCAGTTGTAGTTTTCGGTAGTGGTAGTCGTAGTCGTCATTGGAGGCTCTAGAGATTCGAGAATATACTTTCGTTGAAAAATCCTCGAGGACTTGTACAATTCAAACAGAGAGAGAAACTTAACACAGTAGTGGATTTCAACTCTACCCAAAACCTTTTCCGATTCTTCACTCAACTCAACTCCGACCGGATTGCCAGCCTCTCCTCCGCCCTCCCCACATCCTTCCTTTTTTGTCCGTTCTTAACAAATCCTATCTCTCTCTCTCTCTCTCTCTCTCTCATACTTTCTCTTTCTTTCTTTCTCCTTTCACATCTACATCCACATCCAAACTCACGATCAGCTTTGAGCACATAAACTTTTTTACTTTTCCATCCACAAAAGGGAAGGAAGGGAAACCAAATGTATCTGTGTAAGTTTAGGAGTGCTTGTATCACACGTACACCCACAGCCACATGATATGTTCACTTTGCAAAGTATACATTTCGGCATGGCTATCAAAACTTTAGGAAAAATGTAGGTAGATGAAAAGATACATCTTTAGTTTTTCCCTTGCTTTCATTTCGCTTCGGATCTGGATTTGGTTTTGGTTTAGCTATATGTGAAGTGGTTTTTTTTCGGAGCTTGGCTTGACTTGGCTTGACTTGGCTTGGCTCAGATTTCCAAACTATCACTTCATTGTGTAATACAGGAAGAGGAACAGATGAGATGAGCTGTAGGTCTATCCTTTATCCGCCTGTAAGCAGTTTAGAGGAAAGTAAGCGAGGAGAAGTGAAGTGAGTGGGACGGGAAGTCTGAAATTGTTCAGGATACGTGCCTAGCTTTCCTTATAATGTGATTGTGTGGGGAACATACCTACGTACATAAGGCACATGAGAAAAGATAAATGTAAATACGAAGGCGATTCATAGAATTATTTTCAATTATCCCAGTTTTTAAGTTATTTCCTTGGTAAAATATTGACGACTGTGTTGTGCTGCGTAGTGTGGTGGTGGTGGTGTGTGTGTGTGTGTGTGATATGATGGTGGTAAGAATTACTCAATGGTTTATGCGTTTCACATAAGTGGTGTAATCTCTGTCTCCATGCATACGTATAGGTGGCGAGGGTTGGTAGGTAAGTATATGGATTTCATTGTGGATGATAGAACGACGGTAGACAGTAAGACTCACTTGTATATTGCTCCCCTTCCTATGTATACACTTCCCTGGTCTTGGTCTTGGGCTCCTCTGTCGGGTTCTGGTTCTGGTAGTCTTCTCCTTGTTCTCATAGCGCAACATGTAAAAACCACATAAATACGTCTTTCCGCTCAACAACACAAGCTTTTATTATGCTCATCCACATAAACTTCACAGCGTCCTCCTTCCATTATGCATACATTTTAAAGCTTCCGTACCCTCATGCCTATCGCCTTCGCGTCACCCATCCATTTGCCACATCGTACACATACCGACATTATGATTACTATATTCATGTGAAATAACCGTTTCTTCCGCTCTACCTTCACACACACACACACACTCTCAGACACACACCATTGCATTGTATCGTATCGCATCGCATCGCATCGCACTGTATAGCAAAGCTAGTCTTCCAACCCTACGATACGATTCACCTTTACCAGTCACATACCTACCTACGTATATCTATTCACGCTTTTACTTATAGTCAGCTATAGTCTCTCAACTTAAACACACACTCTGTCATGGCTTTGCTTTCTCTTTTTCTTTTTCTTTCTCCCTCCTCTCTTTCTTTCTTCCTCTATGTATTTTATTTATTTATTTATTTCATTTTGAATAAGTCGAAAAGGTATTTTGGCTTCAATTTAAAACTATGTACAATTAGCATAAAAATCAAAGGGCTAAGCTGTACAAAGGAATGCTGTTAAATTCTGTTTAGTTTTTGGTATTTATATGCAATGCATTCTAGCATGAATATAATGATTAATAATACAATAATCTTTGAATGCAATAATTATACATGTAAAAGTCAAGACGAATAATTGACATTGTACATATAGAGACAAAGAGTCAGCTATTTTACTTATGGATACTTTGAATGTTGGAAACGGTGACGGAATAAAGTTTTTTTGGTGTATGATACATATCCGAATTTTTCCTTGAGTGTGTATTTGTATTTGTATTTGTGAGTGTGATTGTGATTACCCACACATGAAATGGAAGTTGTGGGTTATACAGAGGGAGGTAGATATAGGGACATTAGGTATACTTTATAGTTGCACCTCCGCACGAGGACTTATTAAATGAGTCAGTGTTGATTGACGAGAATGGGATGAAATTGATGATAAGTGTATGGCTCCGTATTGGGAGTGGATTGGGTGTACATTATTGGGAAAGGAAGTTACATATAGAGATAGAGGGAAGCGCATAAGGTGAAGGTGGACGCCGGCACAAAATAAATGAGTCAGCGTGGAAGTTACAAGTCCAAGTGCTTATCTTTGGGTTGGAAGTTGAAGTAGACGACACGCATTACTCGACCTCGAGTAGCTAAGCCAAGCCAAGCCAGGCCAGGCCAAGCCAAGTTAGGCCAGGTAAGACCAGGCTAGGAATTGATATATGAAGTGGAGGATGGAAGACTGTTTGACCATTCCGGAGAATACAAAACAACACAAGGGAAGTAATTACGTATATCGTTGTATCAAATCATAAGCCTATAACTTAATGGCTATCAGTCAGCACTTCAATTCAGATATCGAATCCACTGAAAATCTACATAGGCATATGTACATAGGTAGGTACATCCATTCCACCTTCCTGCAACCAAACCTGGATTTCCGTTGACACTACTAACTACCAATAATAAAAGTAAAATGTGGCTCTAGCTCATATCATATCATTGCGATATTGCTATTGCTGTAGACCAGGACTAGGCTTTAATAATCTTTATGCTATTTAGGGTTACATATATCCTGCTTTATTTCAACGAGCACATACATACGACTAATCATAAGATAGTCGCAGCGAACATAATATCATCCTCTACTATTTCCCCAAAAACTTGTCCTACAAGCTTAAGGAGAATCTTAAGCTTTAAAATAGTTATCAAATGCAAATACATACACCTATCTGTATGCGATTGAAATTACAAGCTACCAGCTACCAGCCCATTGCAACTGTGCTCTATGCACTTACCTATATAAGAATTACCTATATCGTGTTTTTCTGAAGAATGAAGAGCATGTAGGTTCATATCACCTACCATCGTATCGGATTGGATTGGATTGGAAGGCAGGAGGAAGGTTTGTAAGTGTAGATACGTTCGGAAAAATAAAAATAGGTGAGTGGTGAGTAGGACGGGGAAAACATGGCATGGGATTGCATTGCATGTGGAATCGAATTAATTTCCGAGTCCATGCACTTTTAAATGTCACGAAAGGGAAGACCTCGTCTCCACATGCCTCATGTATGTCTCTAATAAGTCCAAAAAGCGACTCATGTCTAACTCTATTGTGGCTGTGGCTAGTGTATCTGGCTCTAGAGTGTCCGTGCATTAATAGTGATAGCAGGGCCATCCTCTCCGTCTTCCCTGGTCGCATTGCATTGCATCGCATCGCATAGCATAGCATAGCANGAAGACCTCGTCTCCACATGCCTCATGTATGTCTCTAATAAGTCCAAAAAGCGACTCATGTCTAACTCTATTGTGGCTGTGGCTAGTGTATCTGGCTCTAGAGTGTCCGTGCATTAATAGTGATAGCAGGGCCATCCTCTCCGTCTTCCCTGGTCGCATTGCATTGCATCGCATCGCATAGCATAGCATAGCAAAGCATCGCATCACTCTATGTATACCTATCTGTGTGGCAATTGGATTAGTGTACATCACTCACCATGCAGCTGTACACTGCACTCTTTTACCTACTCGTCTTTATCTCTCAGTGCGCTGTACTGTACTGTATGCCAAAAGGGAGGGCAGTAGATACAGACAATTGCAGACTGTACCTACACGTTGTATGTACTTGTGCCTCCTGCATGTCACTATCTAGTCAGGGAAATGGAGCTAACTAAAGCATAATAGCCAGTATTGATGTAAGACACCTACTATTTAAAATAACATTCCATGTCTTCATTCTCGTCGGGGAAAAGTTGAGAGTTATCCACAATCAATTCTATGAGCTCCACTCCTTCAGTTATCTCCAACAAGGCATTTAGACGATCTTTTCTCCTCTCATCCTTTCTTTCTTTCCTTCTTTCTTTCTTTCTACTTCTACTTTTACATTGCATAGGTGTGCTGGATGAATGTCAAAAGAAGCACTGTCAGACCTAGCCAGATCAGACAGACCAAGTAGACAATTGTTGTACCGATGCGATGTACCTACAGATACTTTGACAAAGTTTATAGTCGCATTTTATCTCATTCTGACCTGCCAGAGGCACGCAAGTATGTACTGTAGAATAGATAGATATGGAAGATATAGATGTATGTAGGTATGTAGGTTAGATAGAGAGTTGGGCTGTAGGTAGCCATGCATTCTATTTCTACTTGGTTTGGCTTAGTTTAGTTTGGCTTGTCGTCTCAAACGGTATTATGAGGGTGAGCATATGCAACGACAACGACAACGGAAAGGACCAGGCCAGACCAGACCAGACCAGACCATACCAGTACTAGTAATAGGAATGCAAGTAACTAGTTGAGTGAAAGCAAAAACCTTACAAAGTTATAATGTCTTTGGTTTCTCCTGTTCTGTCTGCTCTGGTTACCTACGTTGTGCTTGTGTGCTACTGCCTGTGTTCCGAAAAGCAAGGTAGGTGGATATCTGTAGGTAGGTAGGTAGGTAGGTTGGTTGGTTGGTTCCGTTGGCTGGTTGTTTGGTAGACAGGTACGTAAGTGTGTTCCACTATCTTTTCTTCGTGAAAATATCTAGTTGTGTTGTAGTTGCTCCAAGAAATAGTTTGTTTTCACAATGTGAGTTGTTCCACTTGGAAAAGGTTACCTTTGGGGAAACCCTTTGAAGGTCTTGCATCTAGCCTACCGTTCACCTCTCCTAACGAAATAGCAGCGAGGCAACCTAACAACCTTGGTAGTGTAGGTAGTAGAACCTATAAAGGAAAGGCAAGAGAGAGAGAGAGACAGAGAGAGAGAGAGAGAGAGAGAGAAAGTGTATTCGGTCGGATTTTCAAGTGAAAGGATGGTAGAGGTTCCGTTTTATTAGTTGCTTTTCTTTGGGTTGCATGAGCATCAAGTTGGCTCTTCTTCTACTTTCTATAGAAATGCTACATGGGCAAGTTTTCCGTTGGAGACATTTTGTCAATATTACCCTCCATTCTGCTCTCGTCTCTCGTCTCCTCATACCGATACGTAGGTAACTTCCAGCATTTATCTATGCACTGTGGAACCATACCTTGCCATGCCATGCCATACCATGCCATGCCGTGTCAAGCCAAGTTAAGCTACGCCAGACCAAGCCAAGCCAAGCCAAGCCAGGCCAGGCCATGCAATGTAATGTAACCGAGACTGTTGTGCTGTGGCTGTGGAGAGGTAAGTAGACAAGTCGACGTTCATGTAGGAGAGGGAAGAACGCGAGAAAAGCAAAAGCAAAAGCAAAAGTAAACTACAGGAGAGACGGAGTGAGAGAGAGATGATTGAGAGAAAGTGACGGAGTGAAGAATACATACGCTTGCATTCAAATTCATACTTTGAAGCCGGCTGAGAATAGATGGGTGTAGGATAACGATATACCTGTGTCCTCTGCCTACAAACGACATGCCATGCCATGCCATGCCATGGCCCCATGCATCCCTTGATATGAGCATATTAGGTATTTGGTGTGTATGTGAGAGAGGTGAATTATTTTGAATTTTCGAGTGCATATACAGAGAGACATACGTAGTTGGAAGAGGTAGAGGAGGAGCACTCCGGGTAGCAAGAGGAATTGCACCATCATACTCACTGAGTCAAAGGAAAAGCTTATGCAAATAAGGCCAACTTTCTTTTTCGTGGTGCAGCAAAAGGCCCAAAATCATCTACCTCGTCATAATGGAGTCCCTTTTTTCTTCCCATGCCTTGCCTTTCCATGGCCATGCTTTCCCTTGGCTTTGGCTTTGGCTTTGGCTTTGGCTTTGGATTTGGGTTTGCCTTTGGATTTAGCGTTGGCTCTTACGCAACATTCATATAAAGCCCACAACTTCCAGTCGCAGTCATACACGAGTGTATACTGTAAGCATTGTAGCATATTACCTGCCCACGACCTGCTCCTTTCCCTCCAACTCTCCTTTCTCGTTCACTGCATCAATTTTGTCATTCTGGGAAATTTTCTTTATGTTACGCAGTCTCATCTATAGTCTATCTAGTAACTACAGCTAAATTAGTATGAACATTGCCTCACAGACCCACAGTCGCTTCACGGTGGCATCATTACAGCAACGAGGATAGAAACGACACCATCAATATATCCACCTTATGCATATGTATAATACATAGGTACCTACGTTACATTTACCTACACTCAACTCACTCTCTTTGTGACCTGACGGCGAGCGGTAAACACCTTTGGATAAAGAGAAGAAAAAAGTAGACATTCCAACCTACTTATGAATACTTATTCTAGTGATAGTGTGTAGATTATAGATTGGAGATTGTAGAATGTAACTATAAGTTAGACTGAAGGATAGATTATAATTGCAAGTGGGAGACGAGGACGAGGACGGGGACGAGCAACTTTTGGTCTTCACTTCATAGTCTAATTGAACTTGATTTGGTGGCAATAGCCATCAAAAATACATGAATTTCTCAGATACCATATCCTTGGATGGGGTTTGAGCTTTGGCACTGGCATTCGCTTTCGCTTTCGCTTTGCCTAGGCTTGGCTTTGGCTTGGCTTTGGCTTGGTTATGATGCTCCAATGAATCCCACTCAAATCATTGAACAACCATCAACTTCTCTCCCGCTCTTCTCACCTCCTCATAACTAAATTGTTTCCATTCATTTGTCTCTTAAGCAAACAGTCACATTCACACACGTACATACATAGCACTCCATACATAAACCATATGCAAACTTTTATCCACTTAAATCCTCGTCATCAATTCTACACATTCCCCGCCCGCACATACAATTTGATGGTAGGTACTTCCATACTGTCGTCTGCAAGTTGTACATTAGACCTGTGGACTGTAAGCAAGAGCAACACTGTCTGAGTCTCGTCATCTATGTATGTACCTCTACCTATGGTCTCGTTTGGTATGGTTACGTTGCGGTGCACTCTGCACTCCAGCTGTGGTTTCTATACTATGACATGTCTCCTCTATACACCCACATACTACCCAAGTGTCTACCTACCTATGCTAGCACTGTATCCTATACTCCCACTCAAATCAGAATCATCAAGCTTTCCCCTCATTTGTGTAATTTTTGGAATCAAAATTTTAGTGGTAGTCATTAGTTTTCTATTTTTGGGCAACGTGATTTGAATTTATGTCTTGCTTCTTCTTTCACTCTGGCAGTAGCGCATGCAGGATTTCTTTTAGTGTAGGCCAGGAAAATAATTAATCTCATACTGTGTTTTTTTTAAAAAAACTGCATCTTATCTGGTGGCAATTATAAACAAAATTGCGCATTTTTTGTGTAAATCAAAAAAGTTGCGTCGTTTTTCTGTAATTTTTAAAAACATGCGTCGTTTTCTTGTAGATTTAAAAAAAACTGCATCGTTTTTGCGTACATTTAAAAAATGTTGCATCGTTATCGTGTAAATTTTTAAAAAAAACTGCGTCTTTTTTCCGTAAATTTAAAAAAATTGCATCCTTTTCGTGTAAATTTAAAACAACTGCGTCCTTTTCGTGTCTTTCTTGGAAATCTTAAAGAAGGTAGTTTAAAATAGGTTTTTGAAAATTCTTTGTAGGACTAGTCCTACGTAGCCTACGTGTAGTTACGCTACTGGTCCCTGGCCCCTGGTGCATGACAGTGGAATTGAAAATTGCATAAAATCTCAAACAAATAAAGTTTACTCGAACATTTTTAGTAGAGAGTAGTGAGAACCACTGCTTCGACCACGGTACTAGAAAACAGCACAAGAGAGAAAGAACAAGTGTTATAAGATTATAAGTGTACGGTTAACTCCCAGCTTCAAATATTAGTTCCACTTTGTCTGTGGATTATATTGCTTCCACATGAAAAATGTAGCCTAGTTGTGAGCTAACAAGAGTGTAGGAAAGTCATAAAATAAATTAATTTTGTATATGGCCCACTGAAGAATATCATGATCGGAGAGGGGCATAAAAGATGAGATTTCCCACGTTCCATTAAAGTCATTAGAAAAGTCTGCCATAGACATTTCCCTGTAAAATTTTTAATCTTTTAATATATTTACGGATATTGTACGATGAACGTACGCATTATATTCCTAGGTGGTTACCCAACCCACCCAATCATACATAGGCAAGTACTGCATGTTTACAGCTTCAGCTATGTAGAGATACCGGTACGGTATTATATTGGTCTGGATTAGTTTAGCTTCCAAGTGTTTGTCTTTGTTCTTGAGTCTGAGATGACGTGAAGCATTAATCGTTGCTTAATTTTGAGTATCTGGACAATTATTATTCAGTTTTCTAATTTACTTTATTCCACTTCCGACTTTGTTCAACTTTATTTCCTTCTCACATTCTGTATACAGATATGTATACAGATACCTTTACCAGGAAGGCATTTTGGTTGAGAGTCAGAGCCAGGCAATAGCTTGATAAATTTCTAGACTAATTAGACCTCGTATGTATTGACTGGTGCTCATAGTGGAAAGATGCATAGGGTAGATGCTTTCACACGGCTTTTTATTTGTGTGCATTTCACCATTGTTTGTCAGAACGGATGAGGAGGAGGAAGAAGAAAGAAAGTTGTGAGAAAAAGAATACAACCGAACATGCTAATATGTGCAGGGGTTTAGACTAATGGAAGTGTGTTTGTATGGGTACATATGTATTATGCGTCGATGTAAAGAAGCGATGTACAGACATGTAGGAAAGAAGTGAGGGCTGAGGAAAATGTGGAAGGGACGAGTGAGTTTAAGTAAGTAAGTAAGTAAGTAAGTGAAGGAGTGAGTGGAAAGAATACGAGAGAATAGGTAGGTATTTTTCGTTGTGGATGTCAAAAAGGTACGTGGGTTGTCTGATGAAGTCATTTGATAATTAGCTTGTACAGGAGGAGTTGTTGGGTTAAATGGGCCGGTGGAGTTGCTTCCTTCCTCCGGAGTTTTTAATCCCTCATGCATTAATGGGGTATTAAAGCATTTTTAAATAGGGCTGAGTCTTGGCTGATTACAAGGCTTAATTTCTCCGTCAGCACTGCTTGTTAATCCATTCCATCTCGTTCGCTCGTATTTTTCCTTGGAATGACACCCTCCTGAATACTTCCTACTTCATCTTTTCTACTCCTCATCCCAAATTCATAGAATACACTCTTTTTCTCTCTCTATCTCACTATCTATCTATCTTCCTCTCTCTCTCTCTCTCTCTCTTTCCCTCTATCTTCCTATCTTCATCTCGCCTTCACTCATCTCAACTCAATTCTGGCTTTTCTTCTCTCCTATTCCCTCGTATCTACGTGTTGTCCTGTTCTTCTTACCATACCATACCATACCATACCGTAAGGTCCGCAGGCAGACAGGAATAGAGCAAGGAGGCAGGCAGGTAGGAAGCTGCCATAGGTAAGTCCGTAAGTCCCTTTCCCATTTACTCACTCCTTTGTGCACATATAGGCATAAAATATGCACATATACAAGTGTATCCAGATATGCATAAAGTCATAGGTATCGCTGCTCATACACTAGGTCTGGGTTTATCTCATCTCCCTCCTTTGTTCCCCCTAAAAAATTATTACCAACAACAACAACAATGCTCTCTCATTAATATAGACCTTAGAACTTGAAACTTCTCACCTCTCTAATTACTCCACCACTCTTAACTTCACACTCTTAGAGTACCGTATCGTATCGCATCGTGCCCGGGTTTATGTAAGCCACTACCACACTACCAGCTATAGAATTGTAGTCTTGAGCTCTTCTAGCAACATTCAATCCCTCCCCACCCCCTTATTTCCATATTTTTCTCCTATACCCTGC
>JAAXYX010004462.1:0-12331 GCA_036851915.1 Ptenothrix huangshanensis
TAGGTACTCGGAGACAATCTATTTAGCTTGACTTTTTCCAGAATGTGACTGGTTGTATGTGAGGTATGTAATGAATCGGGTGTATTACAAGAAGAAAATAATGCGTTCAGTAGTGGAAGTGGAAGGACTAATAATCTAATCATAGGAGAAGGGCGAGAAGCTCGAAGGGGATGGATGTGAATATGAACACACTTGTACAGATAGTAAGACCAAAGTGAGTATAACAAGTCGAGTGTAAGTCCAAGTTTAAATGGGAAAGAACGGGAAGGCAAAGAGCAAAAGGAAGGGAAGACGGAGCAAATTATTCTCCTCCATTGGACTCGGACTGCATTGGATTGCATTGCACTCAAGGAGAGAGACGTTGTTTCGTACAACGAGGGAATGGTATGCGGGGTGCGTATGTATAGAAGTGCCTCTCGTTTCCTTCCTTCCTTCACTCATGTTGCCACTATCACTATGACTATACGTATACGTAGTTCCCACTGCTCATGATAATGCTAATGCTAATGCTAATGCTGATGCTGATGCTGATGCTGATGCGTATGCTGGGTCCCTGGTCTCGTATCAGTATTGGAGTAAGTAATAAGTAGGTTCCTAGGTATACGGATTCAAGTCGAGGTCGAGGATGACGATGACGATGACGATGAGAGCGAGAAGGAGGAAGAGATGGAGTGAGAAACGGAGACGACTACTCGGAGATCCATGTATTATTTATCATTTTCATTTCATTTTCTATTTAACTTGAGCAACTGATAAGCTAATTCCCCATGATAGATTAAGTGACTTTTGACCTCAGCCGACGGCTGTCAAAATTATCCATCTTCTTTATACTTTATACTCATCTCGGATTCTGCTTCTTCCTTTCCTTTCCTTTCGTTTCATTTCATTTCATTTCGTTTCATTTCGCTTCTAAACACTGGCACTGTGAATGTAGGCCCACGTTCACGTTCCTCTTTTTCGTATATCTGTCTACCTTCCTATAATCGAGAAGCAGGAGCAGGAATGGCATTGGCAATATCATATCAATAGCATACGTAGGTATACTTATGTATACTATAAAATACTGTGACTGTGATGTACTGTGTCCGTGTGTGCTTAAGACCAGACCAGGCCAGACCAGACCAGACCAGATGTAGACGCATCACAGCACTTACGATTCTCAGCTGAATCAAATCAAAAAGGTGTAGGAAGGATTAGCCTCAGCTCTGGTTTTCTGTCGGTTAGAGCAAAGTCAAGTAGTGCCGAAGCCGAAGCCGAAGCCGAGTGAAGTTACAGTCAAGTTAAGTCAAGTGAATTCACAAGTGGAGTTTCTTTGTATTTGTGCGTTTCTTCTACTTTACTCTCTCTCTCTTTCTTGCTCTTTTGGGCTGAGCAAATTTTGAACGTGGACTGATAAAATTATTAATGTTGACAGCCACATGAGTCATCGTCATCGTCATCGTATCTTCTTCTTCTTAATCACAGACACATTTATTTATCTCATTTTATAGACCATTTATTCATGTATTCATGACTAAATAGAATTCACTTGGGGATTATTTGATTACAAATACAAATACAAACTAGGATGGATTACCCACATGTATCATAATTGTATAGAAAGCATAGGACTGGATTGTGGTTTATATAAACGATGGGATTTGCATACTATGTATGTATGTACCTTAACTAGGCATTTTGAAGTAATGGAGGCTA
The DNA here is from genome assembly GCA_036851915.1 of Ptenothrix huangshanensis. Lineage (NCBI taxonomy): Eukaryota > Metazoa > Arthropoda > Collembola > Symphypleona > Dicyrtomidae > Ptenothrix > Ptenothrix huangshanensis. The sequence continues at coordinate 1,696 of JAAXYX010004462.1, forward strand.
CCGAAATACTATCGCTATCTAGTTCGTTAATTCTAATTTGGTTCTAATTGGATTGGGTATTTAAGAGCAGGATAGGACAGGACAAAGATCCTATTGATTTTAGTTTCTCTACACACTTGGCCTTTCAAGACTCGACTACTTATGTACATACTCCACAACGTCAACGTCAACGACAAAGACAACGACAAAGATAACTCGACGTTGACGAGTGTAATGTGGCTATAAGTTTCGTGGTGACGATTGCAATTAAAATGACAATGTTTCTTATCTCTGGTTCTGGGCTGGTTCTGGTTAAGTTAAATTTATTGCTTGTATCGCATTCCTAACAAATATTTACTGGGCTTCTTGACAGATATAATTATGTACATTGTGGTAGGTACGATGATTTTAAAATAAATTCCTTTTGAGCTAAACTTGGTAGGTAGGGTTGGAGTAAAATGCATTCAAGTTTTAAAAAACAGAGGAAACTTTGGTTTTGGTTCTAATCAAGATGACGTTAGATTAGATTAGCAACAACAAAAGACGTTCGAAAGGGTAGAAGTGGAAATTCGTTCAAAGGTAGGCTAACGAATAAGAATTTAAATTGTGTGAATCTCCCCCATTTCAATTCCATTCCATTCCATTTCCAGACCATACAAGTTGGTCTTCATGCTTTATCTAAATTTTGAAAAATCTAACGATGCATGTATTAATATTTTTAGTAGATGCATACTTACCTATACATTTATGTGTGCATTTATTTTGTATATATCTATAATATAATGGTATAGGAAGGTAGTGTAAAGTTGCTTTATAAATATTAGTCTTCCGAATCCCACTTCTGACTGACGATGAGTAGAGAGAGAGACAAGGGGAATTCGGCATGAGTTTTACATGTGCCCTTTGAAAAGTGATGCATTCTTGTCGTTGGAACGGAACTAGGACTAGGACTGGATCAGGATCCAGATCCAGATCCAAATACCAAGTCATGGGATGGTGCATCTACGCTACGTAGGTGAGATTGACATGGCTTTCTTATTATTTCTTACATGCGCCTCGTACTGTGCACCTGCGTAAAATTTGAGAGCATTGCAAATGTGAGACATCAACAGTTCCACTCATAATGAATGTGACAGTTCGCGCCCATAAACTGTGAGAGAAAAGCTAATCTCAACTCTTTTGATAATATATGGGCCTTTGCAGTAGAACCAGAACCAGAACCATAACCAGAACGAGTATCAGAAAGAGTACCAGAACGAGAACTAGGACCAGAACCAGCACCAGAACTAGAACCAACGAACTACCCACCTACTACACAGCTAATACTAATACTGCTAGTCACCACTCTTTACTCACTACGACTACCAGAACAGAACTACAAAAACAAAAACGCGCTCAGCTCAAGGGTAAAAACTTAAAAGTCTTTCGAAGAATATTTGCTTCGTCCTTCTTCGCTTTTGGCACACTTGGCCCTATATAAATGCAGCTTATAAATTCCCACGCTGCAAGGCTGGAATAAGTTGCAAGGCACGTAAATAAGTTTTCACCGTCGGCATCGTGGTCATCATCATCCTAGTCGTTTTCGTTTTCGTTAGCGTTGACTATGCCATTGCCGTTTTCGTCCTCGTCCTCGTCCTCGTTGTCGTTGTCGTTGTCGTTGTCGCCCCTCTCCCCTCCCCCCAAAAAAATGGGGAAAAACGAAAAAACCGCCACCGCGTCACCATATGTTTAATGCTCCAAGAAATCTGTGTGAAATACTCACAATGTTCAGGAGATATACCTATGAGGAGACATGCACTCTGCAAACCAGAACTGATTTCTTTTATTTCAAAAGAAATAATGGCTAATGTTTGCCTCCACCTTATGTATGTATGTGTTTCCAACGAATGCTTCCTTCCTTCCTTCTTTCCCTCCCTCCATCCATCCCTCCCTCCCTCCCTCCCTCCCTCCGTCCTAACCGGAAACTATAATTTATTCAACTTTTCTGCAATTGCTTTGCCGAGTGTAAAATGATCACAGTAAATTATGAAAATTGCAGCAAAGAAAAAAACTTCAAAGGTACGGAGGGAAATATTCCGGGGAGCTTTGGAATTGGACGGAGCTGATGTTGGTTCTGATTCTGATTCTGATGTTGGTGTTAGTGTTAGTGTGTGGGGAAGTTAGAACAATTCAACAATTATTCTCCATTGATTTACACACTTTGAAATCCACTCGAGAAAACTTATAAGTTAGGCAGGTATTTATAATTTAAAACCCTGTGTTCAGCTCCTATGTATGTACGTTTATGGATTGTTGGAAGGAAGGAAGGTACGTAGGTAGGTATAGGTACCTACATATTATGTACATATGTATATTACAGTGCTCTCGCGACGCAATCGTCAATCGTGAATTTGGAATTCAAAATGAAATTAGTTGCGAGTAGCATGAACGTCAACCTAATGTATTATATGTACCTACATTACATGTACATAGTACAGGCAGCCACATTCGCCTACACAGAAATGCATGCACACGTGATAAAGTAAACATAGCGAGCAATAAAATCCCCTCATTGAAAACCATGTTCTTTATAAAACTTGTTGGGCACACAGCACTACGACTACGACTAGGAATAAAGAAAATCAGAAAAATTCATCTTGTCGGATATTCTTGTGTGAACTACACAAGGAACTTTACGATGGATCAACACTGTCAGAATTGTACACTATACATAGGTAGTTTGACTGTAAGCCTGGAGATAGACTACAGATACATAAGGTACATACACATTACCCATATGCACCTTACCTACTCCTTCCTACTTCCTTTTGAATGGTTGACAGGAAAAAAGAAATAAAAGAATTCGCACACCAAACGACGACAAACTTTTGTCTTTTCCTGGGCACAATACTTTTACATTCTCCCTGTCTTTGTCTTACCTATTTTTCCCTCTTTCTCTTTTCCACACTCATGTACCTACCTACGTTAGTATATCCAGTAATACAATTACATCTTCATGCGGCGATCGATAAGACTTTGTTAACTCGTAACTGCTATTGCTATTGCTACTGCTACTGCTATTGCTACTACTCCTGCTATTGCTATTGCTATTGCCTTGCCATTGCCATTGCCTTTGCGTTGCCATTGCCAAAGCTACTCCTACAGATATGTACACATCTATGCCAAAGCTATAGTCATTACCAGTGCTACTACAGTCTACAATGGAACTCCAACTCTCGGCTTCCAACTCCAACTCCAACTCCAACTCCAACTCCAACTCGCCCCAAAGAAAAGCAGACCCGTGGACATGGACATGGAGTAAAAGTCAGGAAATAAAATATGTTGATTTCTCACGCTATAGCGGTAGCGGTACAGATGGGTCACCACACTACATTCCTCCAGAACATTGTGAGCCACAAACAACCTGGAGAATAGGACTAGATAATCAAGACTCTATCCAATCTGGATCGCGGTCGTTCTTCTCCAAATTACCTGACCTTTTCACATACCAATGTATTTATACAGTTCCATGCTCTCCTACATACATACAAACTCAAGGTGTCCCTACCATCAAACCGACGACAACGACCGACAAACCACATTGCATTGTATTGTATTGTTTTGCATTCCATTGCGGAATATTGAATCCCTTCAAACTCAAATCAAACTAAGGCAAAGGCAGAAAAAGTTTTCTGGAACTGTGCTATCTGTACAGTGCAACTCCGCAGGGTTATTTTAGAAACACAAATTGAAATAGAATCTTGCACCCGAATAAGGAAATGCTGGTCTGGTCCTGGTCCTGGTCATGGTCCTGGTCCTGGTCATAGTTCTGGTTCTGGTTCTGGTGTTGGTACAGAAGAAATTAGCACGTTAAGGAATAGGAGTGAGCCACATGTAATTACTTGTAACTAGCATTAAATGCCTTTAGCCAGAAAGCTCAAGGCAGAGCTACAGAGATAGTGTAATTAAAATGTGTAAAATAAAAGCCTCATTGTCTCCTTTCACTTTCCTAACGAGCATCATACACACCACACCATGGTTATATGTGTAAAGCCAACTTGTAGCAGTTGAGTTGAGATAGACACTGCAATTTGCTCTTGTTAGCTTTTACCATAGAAACTTTGGAAGTTGCAATAGCAACAGGAACAACATACAAACTTTCACGATCTCTTGACATGACATAGTCGTAGTTAAAGTGACTGTAATAGCTTATAAATATCCAGCGTACATATAAACTAATGGTTTGATTCTAGTAGAATTTTTAGGCTTCCTGCATTCCACTATATCAAAATGAAATATTATGGTCTCATGGGGTTGTATTAGTTATTAGTACCTAGTCCCATTTTGGGAAGCACAAAATCTTTAACCCACGTGGGTAGAATAGGGTAAGGTAGGTACCGAGGAACATGCTCCTAGTGAAGTTGGCTTGGCTTTAGTTTATTACAAAGGTTTTCACGGACGAAAGCAAAGCTCTGAATTAAAATTCCATATCTGTCTGGGGATGCAGATGCAGTATGGCCTACTACTTGGATTAAAAAGACACTGTAGTTACTAGGCATAGAGTAAAAACTGATGCATCTTAAAAGGAAAAAATTGGTAAAATGAGAAATTTTGGACGAATAATTGTTTTTGTATGAAATTTTGAAACTCTAATGTGTTGAAATAGGAAATTTTGGACGCTTTAAAAATGAAATTTTGAAACGCTAATTTGTTGATATAAAAAATTTTGAAGTGCTAATTTGTTGAAATAGGAAATTTTGAAACGCTAATTTGTTGAAATAAGAAATTTTGAAGCGCTAATTTATTGAAATAAAAATTTTTGAAGCGCTAATTTGTTTAAAAAAATTTGAAGCGCTTGAAATGTGTTTAAAAAAATATTTTAATAAGAAGTTTTTAAACGTTCACGAATAATTATTAAAACAGAAACATTTAAAAAAATTTTAAATTGGAAATCACGCACTCCAAAATGCGTTTTTGAAGAACTTAAGATGCAACCTAACTGCGCTCATAATTATACTAAATAAGAATAGGTTTTTGGAACAAAAGAAAAAAAATTCCTGTTTTAAGATTTTTTAGTTTTTACAGTGTATCTGACTGTGTCCATTCATTTTTTCATTGTCAATCTAAGCTGTGGACATCTACCCTTCTTTTGGTTTGGTAAGAAGAATAAATTACAAACCAGAGAAATACTAAATACGCCTTGACTTTTCTTTCCTTCCTCAATAAATCAATTCTCGTAGAATCTGAACGTCTTAACTTAGCTCTTAATTGCGTGTTACGCACCAGTACCATTGCCATTTACCTTGCTGAATGAAAGCCCAAGACGCGGAAAGCATAATTTCGTGTCANTTGACTTTTCTTTCCTTCCTCAATAAATCAATTCTCGTAGAATCTGAACGTCTTAACTTAGCTCTTAATTGCGTGTTACGCACCAGTACCATTGCCATTTACCTTGCTGAATGAAAGCCCAAGACGCGGAAAGCATAATTTCGTGTCACACATGAGAGAACGTGCGTGGGTTAGCTGTGCTCATGTGAGTAAAGTATTTGTAAGGATTGGGCTGGTGTTGGTTTTGGTTTAGGTTTTGGTTTCCCTTTCCTTCTGGTTGTACTGTCACTGTCCCTGTCACTATCGTCATTGTCATTGTCATCGTATGATTGAATTCACTAACCCAGGTCAATAACTTCTACGCCATGTGTAAGGTAAGATATTACGATCTGTATGTAGTATGTAGTCAGTTATTGACATTGGAACAATCAAATTTCAACGTACCTAAATGTACATATCTACATGGGCACCTGTTCTACATAATCTTGTAAATTACCTACCTATATTATGAATGATGTGATCGGATGTCAAAAAGCTGGTGATGATGATGAAGATGATGAAAATGATGATGATGATGATGGTGGTGATGGTGATGGTGATGGTAATGGTAATGACGGCCTAAAATGAGTGCATTTCTTATTCCTCCTACCTACCTACCTACATGTGTAAATGGAAAGTGTGCATGTCTGTGAAAAATGAGGAGATCCAGGAATATCTCAGAACATTTTGGAATGATTTGAATTGGAAAGTATTTGTATTCGTATCTCAGATGCAGGAGGGAACTGTATGGAATGCATGCGTAGTGCATTGTGCATTGTGTGTACGACACTAAAGAGCTTGCCTTGTGTTTAATCTATCCCCGTCTTTCCTTCACTTTCTGCTCTTGGTTCGCTGGTTGGTTCGCTGGTTGGTTGGTTGGTATGTACTGCAAAAGAGGAAGATGTTTTGTGTAATTTAGATGCAGGGTTATTATACACGTGAGCTCCATTGAGTCATGTCATGTCCATGGATGTGCTCTTGTGTTGTCTTGGTGTTTGTAAATTTAAGTAGTCTACGTAATGTTCAGACATGTTCACATTATCCCATGTGCGACTTGAACGGCGAATAGGAATCTTGTGTCTTGTGTACGGTAGGGTACGATGTGGTGGTGGAGACAGAGCATTTGAGCATTTGAGCATAGAAAAGAAAAGGAGAATTCAATCTATTCACAATGACGACAGTTGTTTGCTCTTACTCTTACGCGTAACTCTTCCGTCTTACATTACATTACATAACATCACATGACACGTATACACAAAAGCCCAAGCCAAAGTCAAAGCCAAAGTCAAAACCAAAGCCAAAGCCAAAGCCAAGGAAAAGCAGAGCTTGGAAATGAAATGAAAATAAAACGAATTTAGACGATGGGCTGGCACATCCTATTCTTGTTCAATCTTCTGTTTTCTTATAGGGATTTACATATATAGTGATAGTGAGTTTCTGTATAATGTGGATATAATGTAATAACATAACATAGTGCACCTTAGGTGTTTATATGTACCTACATACATAGGTAGGTAATTACCAGCGGAGACATATGTACGTATGTAGCCATAGTTTTGCATACTTTGCTCGCACATTTATGCACGTGTGTATGCATATTAGTATATGTAAGTGTGGAGTGTTCTCAACTCTAGTTTCTTATGGAAAGGGTAAAGAGTAAAGATGTAAATGTTATGGTAATGCAAAGCTGAACCCGGAGACATTCTGTCTCTCATGTCTCATGTAAACTGAGAGTTGAATAGCCGAATCCAAATGCCGAATGCGGAATGCCGAATACGGAATACCGAATGAGTGCATTCAATTGCATTTCATTCGCATCGGCATCGGCATCGGCATCGAGTTCGAGTCTATGGTATAGGTATAGTGTGCAGACTTGATATAGTATTATAGACATTAAGAGAGTTGTAGTGGTACAATACTCGCACTCGTACTCGTACTCGTACTCGTGCTAGTAATAGCAATAGATGAGTGGAGGATGCAAGCTAAAAGTTAAGATTTCATTTACAAACTTTAACTACAAGCCGAATCCAAATGCCGAATGCGGAATGCCGAATACGGAATACCGAATGAGTGCATTCAATTGCATTTCATTCGCATCGGCATCGGCATCGGCATCGAGTTCGAGTCTATAGTATACATATAGTGTGCAGACTTGATATAGCATTATAGACATTAAGAGAGTTGTAGTGGTACAATACTCGTACTCGTACTCGTACTCGTACTCGTGCTAGTAATAGCAATAGATGAGTGGAGGATGCAAGCTAAAAGTTAAGATTTCATTTACAAACTTTAACTACCTACATACATACATATACTCACTACTCATTCTCACGACTTGGACTCACTCACTCACTCACTCACTCGCTCGCTACTCACTGATCAGACAAAAGGACAAGGATTGTCTTCACCTCAAATAACCTTTGCTCTTGTTCTCAACACTTTACTACAACCCTCCATGTGTGCACATATAATTATACATAAGATACATATATCCACTATTTGTTGACTCTCGGTTTTTCCCGTTTGTATCCTTTTATTTGAAATATTTGCCATTTAGAATGTGCAATGTTTCTCTTTAAATCCAAGTATAAAAAGAAGTCAGGTGGTGAGTGAATGCTTCACAGTATTGTCTTTGGCAACTGAAACTCTGTGAGACTGAAAAACTGGAGACAGAATACTTTAGAGTACAAAACTAAAGTTAAAGATTTGAACTTTTCCTACATTTTCCAGCGGGCTGCGGGAATGTCAATCGATGGGAGATTCTTTGTTTTTTCACTACAATGTCTCACGATGCTTTATACTGCATTTTATGTACTATTAAACTGTACATGGTTTTGTTCTACATACCTACATACATAGTATGCAGCCCCTATGCATGCTATTAATAGGAAGTTGGTTTAACCAACTATCGTTAGTAGTCAAACTAAAGTCTACGGGCAAATGCATCATAGATAGGTATTTGTTTCCCATGTTTAAAATGTATCTCTGAGAAAGTGCATTACGTCACCCTCACGATCAGACTTTCTTTTTGGCATTACAGATAATGCATTTTTAAAATTGCGAGTTGAGAAAGAAAGGTTAACGTTAATTTAGCACGATTTAAAGTGTCCTCAAAGCCATTGTTATAAGGAAAGCGATGAATTTTGCACAATCTTTATTAGCGGGGAAATGTCGGTTGAATATTGTATTTCAAAAAGGAATTTAGAACTGATTTAATGTCTGGCATTTCCATTCTTGTACATACGTGGAATATAATTATAAGATGAAGTCATGAAATTCCCAGTACCCGTTATACATACCTAAGTGGATGTGAGTACTTTATAGGGAACGTTCCTGAATAGTTCACTGTGGTTTTTATAAGTATAAGGAAGTATATGTAGACATACAGGGATAGCAGACGTGACTTGTGACTCGAAGAATTATTTGATACGGAACCTTGCTCTGTGGCTTTTTGCTCTTGCTTCCACTTTGAATCTGACTCTGACTGTGACTCCTGCTATAACTTGTGCATGGAGGACTTGAAGGGAAGTTAGGAAAGACAAAGCTGTTTGTTGAGTGAGTGCGTCAGAAGTGATTATGTCGCCAAGATTGCCCGAGATTCCGATGTAATGTCTTATCTGTGATTCTGTGATGATGACTATTAGTGTCGGTCGTTTTTGTCTCATCCTCTTCCCTCATTCTCATTCCCATTTACTTTACATTACACTTCCAAACTCCAACTAGAACACATTCACAAATCATAAATTTCCTACCAACACATTTTCCATTCACATTTTTTGATTCTCTCAACTTTCTCACGCTCCCTCATCTCTCATGCTCAGGCTCAGACTCCCAATCGTAGTCGTAGTAGTAGCCGTAATCGCAAACATAGAGGTAGGTATAGAGACAGACGCTCGCTGTTAAATGCCAAATGTACAAAATAGGAGCCAAGGGAAGTACAGACTTTGAGACAAGGCAAGACAAGAGAACACAAGTCAAAAGTGAACTAAATGGAGAAAGAGTATCATCGTTTTATTTCTCATTGCTCATTCCATTCCTATCACACATTCAGAGAGTAGGTACTTTTGATTTTTTCTTGCAATTAATATGTGCTGAAGCTTTAGACCCTGATTTGGTTCTTGTTTCCTCTCCTTCGTCTCGGGTTCAACCACACCACACCACACCACACCACTACAACTAACACTAACACTAACTACGGTTTATCTGCCCAGATAGCATCAAATGATAAAGATGAACATGGACATGGACATGTGGAAGTGGAAGTGGAAGTAGAAGTAGAGATGTGAATTTTTCAATGGCGATTGCTTCCATTTAATCCATTGCATTGGCATGCATTACATTCGATTAGAGTACACAACACTGAAAAGTACATAATCGTAAGTGTACCTAGTCTATGCCAAGCTAACCAAGTCAAGCCGAGAAAGGAGTGTGCATAGGTAAATAAATGATAGGTTATGGAAGTGAGAAGTGAATGAAGGAGAGACGGAATCTCTTGACTATGAGAGGGAGAGCGTCTTGATAATTTTTATGGTTTATCTCCTTTTTATGTAAATTTCTAACTTAAGTTCCAATTCGTCTGGCCTAGTATGACCTGACTTGTCTTGTCTTCTCTTGGCTTGGCTTGACTTGGCTTGTCTCGGAGTGGCTTCACCATTAGTCATTGTGTACAAAATGCTTTGAGTACATTTGTTGTAATTGCCCTGCAATTATTTCCACTCTATAGACATAGCTATTGCAAGTGCATTTGTCCAAGCTTTGCATTCTAATGTGAATCTGGATTCTCAAATGAAATCTACTGTCATGTGTCTTTTAAATTGGACCTCTGTGTTGCAAAGATTTTCCTTGGTTCTAGTGTTGGCTCACATGACATTTGCTTCTTCTGACAATCTTAACTTCTTTGTATCTTCCATTGAAGTAGTGTGAATAATGGAAATTCAAAATTTGAATTTTCTAAGAAAACAATAATATGAAATATCTGTACAGTCGAGTCGAGTGAATGAAACGAGTAAGGACAATATGAGACAAGATGAGAGGAGATGAGACAGGACAGGACAGGGCAGGACAAAGTTGTTCGGATGCTAGATGCTACCATTAAGAAAGAACCAAAGAGCCAAATTCAAATTGAATTGAAAGACAGTCTAGACAAAACAAGACAGGGAGGCAGGCAAAAGCAAAGCAAAGCAAGGCAAGTCAAAACAAATCAAATCAAAGCAAAGCAAAGCAAAGCAAAGCAAAAGCAATTGTAAGAGCCAAGCAAAGACGAATGCGAATGCGAATTCGAATGCAAATGCAAATGCAAAGACAAAGGCCC
>JAAXYX010004463.1:0-12323 GCA_036851915.1 Ptenothrix huangshanensis
TGATCGTAATCGGAATTTTCTTTACAAAGAAACACGTAAATAATTATTAGGTACACAAACACTTAATTAGTCAAATACCTGTACAAACAATCAATAAATTATTTCCGTTTACAATTTTACCACTCGGTAGGTTTTTACATGATTAAACAAAAAAATAAATCACTCGATTCACCTTAACAAAGAAATTACCGGTCTCTATTTAATAATATTAGGCACAACCTACCTAGGTATAATTAATTACATTCAACAACTAACTATAAGTAAATTGTAAACTTCATACCCTTTCAGCCATGGAAATTCGATCGTCACTGATGATGACTGAAGTCCAGTCAGTTTGGTATCAAACACTTATCATTAGTCAACTGAATATTCAAAAAAATAGTAATTACCTAATTATCTACGTCACACGGTCACTCAGACCACAAGACAATCATAATTATGTAAACAACTAACAAACTACACTCTTCTTCACACAAATAATTATATAAAAATAACATTTGAGCGGAGCTCTATCAGCCGATGCTAGGCTGAAATTGAAATAAACTGAGAATTCCGCCGTGTCACTGCCAATACACTCTAAAGAAAAACTCATCTAAACAATATAATGTACACTCAGAAAGTTGCGTCTACACTGCTCCCGAATGGCATCTGACTGTTTACGAATGAAGCAACGACAAGAATCATAATTTTCGATACAAAAAATCAATATGCTTATCTGTCTCATATTCAACTTGTGCTATCATCAAGTCCTGAAGGCAAAAGACGTTGCTGCTTGATGAAATGTACTTTGCTGATACCACACAGGACAAATTTACAGTTGCTGACAAACCAGGCTTTAAGCCGAATTATTATTTAAGTTACGAATTAGTTGCAAGATCAACACAGTTTGCAATGCTTGGCGAATTGGCAGCAAACATTTTTGATTAAACTCGCTACATTCCACAGGGGTGCGCGCTTAAGAATGTCTTAAGACGTGCACAGCCTGAATTTTGTCTAACATCAGCAATTACATCAAAACTAAATAGCAATGGTTGTCCATTCCGCTTTGACATCAACGAAGCAGTTCTGTATGTACGACGAAACATTGACTCGCCTTCTATAATCAGCAATCATAAACGTATGCTAAGCGAGGAAAAAAAATTTCTCTTTGAATGCAATGAGACAGAAATCAAGACATACAATATTGCCCAAGGCCTTAAGTCAAATACAACAGACTTGATCTTTCTGGGAAAAATTCATAAGCTGGTTTGTATGGGATTCGTATCTAGCAAGGCTTACATTGGATCAAGTGATAAGAATGCGTTTAACTTTATTCACAAGGATCTCATAGAGTTTTCTATGCAATGGGACGGCGATAATGTGGACCATGAGTCAATCCTATTCAGCTTCAAAACTGCTAATCATGCTGGATCTGACAGTTTTCTTTTCACCGTCCGTTCACTAGCAAATGCTGTGACGTGGCCCAGTAACGGATAGACCCACCGGGCAACCGGCAATGTGTCCGGTGAACCACCAACTTTTTTACATTACATTAATGGCATTAATGTAATTAGGGCCCTTAGTCACCTAGGACCCCTACGCCTATTCTTTTTTTCCCGGGCTTTAAACTCGGTTGCTATCCGCCCCTGACGTGGCATACTCTTGGAAACGGGATTTCAAGATCCAAAATCGAAATACACAAGTACGCACTGTATTTCTAAAAAACTAATATTTGTGCTTTTGATTCTACAGGAAACGTACTCACTTGCTTCCAGTTAATGCCTCACCTGAGCTGGGGACTTGTTGTGACACATAGTGGACAAATTAAAGTAGGAATTTGTTTCCGGTCACCTCTCGATGAACGAATTAACGTGATCCTCTTTTGTTAATACCAGTCCGTTATTCAAATTGACACATTGAAATACACAAGAGGGTGATTTTTGGAGAGTCATAATCGATACAGAAACCATCTTTGCAACCCTTTGCTGCCTACTTGGTTACAATGCATCAATTTACATCATTGCGGCAGATCCACGACTCGATTTAGACTCAATCAAGCAGCAACAGTACTCCATTGGTGTAATTCAAAACACTGATGTGAGTACAGGTTTATATTATTTTTCCAGGAATTCATTGGATTTCCTTCTGAATAACATCGCGAGAAACGTGTCAATACTTTGACTCATACGCACAGCCATCTGAAAAATACAATTACATTAAAGGCGTCACTGCGTCAAAAACTATTGAGACTTGTACTGTATTGCAAGCTCTATCGTCATCAGTTTGTGGTCACTACTGTATTTTCTTTTTGTGCTTTAAATATTCTCATCTTAGCTATTTCATAATTTTATCTTTATTTAATTCAAACACTAGACAAAACGATAGTATTGTAATTATTTTTGTTGGTCGACATCAATACCGTTGTCGTACTCATCATAGTAGTCATAGTGCAATGCTCCATGCGAAATGCAAATGTTATTCAAACATGACTTGTAAACAAATATGTTTGGCTAATTTAACTTAAACTAGTAATAATAAAAAGGTGTAAAAAGCATATTGCATACATTCATCATCATAGTCATTATCATATCATTGCGACGTCTTGCTTCACCATATCATTGGCAATATCAAAATCGTTTGTATCATCATCCTTTTGGTTCATCGGAAGCACCTGCAAAACATTAAACTCATCATAATTGATATCCTTGCATTACGATTTATCAACAAAACTGCATTATAAACATCACGTTTACGTCAGCATTTCCAGTTTCATTTTAGCACTTGCAAAATAAACATTTCTGCCTCATCATGACATCTCTTATTACATCATCATCATCATCATCATCATCATCATTGTTATATGATGTTAAACATCCATTCTCGATGCAGTGTCAAGGGCCTAGTGTTAGTGGTAAAACTTGGTTTGTACTCAGTGTCATTCGGAATCGGAAACAGATAATAGACACCATAATAGATAAAGTTGTGAACGTTATGGGACTTTGTAAGTTTTATCAGTTTCAAAAGGACAATCCACTCGTGACCTTTACCAATCAAATCCAAGATATTAAAGTGCACTCAAGCTCGCCGGCCAGTCTTATCATCGTTGACGACCAGCTCGACGCTCTTTCTACGAAAAACCTTTTACTTAGCCTTTTACTTACCACAAACTTTACCAAGCACTTACATCATCGTCAAGCCTCAATAGTTCTCCTCGTCGAAAACTAATTTAAACCCAATTTGAGGAATTTTAATCTGTCAACTCAATACTTGTGTCTGTTCAGTCAACGCCGTGATCATTCATTTGTTACCAATATTGCTTGTCAAATAACCCCAGGTGCAATTCGGTTTCTACAAGAAGCATATAAGCGTGCAATCAGCTCGCGCCCGTACGCTTACTTTTTTATTGATCTTAGTCCTCAAAACAAAAATCCAAGGTACTGCATGCGGAGCAATCTATTCCCAATCCCCGAGGAATGCGAGGCTTAGGTGCCTAGCAATGGATAGTAAGTCATCTTCTTCTACACAACATCAATCATCATCCTTAAAACCAGAACAAGAATTTCTCTACAATGTGTTCGAGGCAGCTACAAAAGCTAAATATAATCGTATTCTTAAAAGTGCAACAATTGTGAAATTGTTGGCTCGAGTCAAATGTGTTGCCAACATTCATCGGTTTCACAACTGCTTCAAAACTAGTAAACTTGGGCGACTAGATAAGTTTCTGCGGAAAGTGTGCGTCGATAGCAAAGCGGCAGGGAACGAACCAGAACAAATTGTATTCGAAACACTGCGCCGGGAATGCATAAAGCAACATAAACTAATTCGTTCAATTTTATCGAGCTTATTTTATTAGGTTCTTTTGTGTGAGCGAGACAACTTACTCATGCACTGCTCTACAACCTAATTGGACGTGTCAAGAAACGAAGAAAACTACGACTCTGATACAGCTAAATCAAAGACTGAAATTCTGTAGAATGGCTACTGTAATGAGAATTATTAATCCAGACTTGTATGATAAGTTAATGGAAATCTTTCTGAGTCAGACTGCAAATGCAACAGCAGTAGAACAGCAGAACACTAACGATACTAGTCGCGCCGACGCTTCTGTCAGACAGTCTTTAAATGAAAACGTTGAGCATGCACCACCCATAGCGCTAGATCAAAAGACGTTCTCTAATAATAATATTTCACTCAGCAAGCCTGTACTGAAAAAAACACTTGAGTACTCGACGAACATACAAAACTCGTAAAGGCAGTGTAGTGCCTCACTGGACAACTTTCAAAGATTTAATTATAGCATCTAATTCTCAAGGATCATCTATGGAAAATCAAACTAGCAATAAAACACAGATCTTTTGTTCGCGTCCATAGCAATAAAACCGGCGATACCGAACAAAGCAAGAAACGACGACGACTACGACGAAACTCGTTTGCTAACAACAGCTAGAAAATGAAAGCGAGATATTAGAACGGAGAATTTCGTATAATTATGACATCATCGATAGACCTGTGTTCCTTTGTGTTTTTATTAGAGACTCTTGATGTAAATATTAAAATAAAAGTCGGAGCAAATCCAATATCAAACTTTAATCAAAATGAACTGCCAGAAACTAATAGGATCAACTATACCGACTTGCGTTTTCGCCTTGAATTAATTTCAAACAACTTGACGAACGACTCAATAGACTCAAACTTGCTAACTGGAAGCGAGAATGATGACTCACACTTTAAAGAGCAAGATACATTATTTGTACACTTAATCAATTACCTTATTGTGTCATCTCATCATGAAACGCGTTCGTTCAATATTACAAATTTTTCATTAAGTGTCGTAGATGCGGAGAAGTCATAAAATTAATTACTTTCGTTTGCTTTCAGTGAGCTGCGCCTCTTTTGTCATGCTTTTGTGCATGTGTATATACAAACTATATAGCATTCTAAAACGAAACAGGTTCTTTTCATTCAATGCAAACGGTGTCGGTGGTGGTGTTGGTGCATCCACCCCAGTTTATCATCGCCATGACAACTACTAATATTGGACAACATGTACGCAACTACCATCAAGACAACGAGACATCACACCGCAAAACACAACTGGATGTTTAGCCCTGGTAAATTGTACTTTAATTCTCATACAAGTCTTTGTTTAGCATTCAGTTGGTTTCTGACCACTATCCTGTATACGACAACAGTAGTAGCTGAAGCATCAACTGGGGGAGTAACCGTTATATCATCTAAAACAGTTTCTGTTTTTCCTAACTGTAATAGCGGCGATTCAACCTGACCAACTGAGTACAAAATGGCTTTTAGCTACAGTACATATGAATTGATTTACACCCTAAATGTAATGTCTCAAACCTGATTAAAAAAACACATTGTTTTAAATTTTACTTTAATTGGTTGGTTTTTGAATAAGTCTGCGCACAACCAGCTGAAGTCAACATTGAAGACATTGGTCGACCACCAACATTGGTCAAGTATAATTCACCGGAGATGAAGCAGATCCAAGCCGATTTGGGTCCACATGGCTGGGATTTTTACACGGACAAAAATGAAACATTTGACATTGGATCAGACACATATGCCCGGATGTACTGAAATCCTGACGCTGAAGCCTATCAGTTTTGTCCTGGAAGCGAAAACTTTGTAAAAAACACCAACATCTTCAAGATTCTGATCTCATATTTCGATACGCCAGAATGCATTGATTTTGTGAGCAAAATACTGAACGAAATTGATGAACGCACTGATCACAATGCGCACAAAGGCTTTAAATGTATCCCTTTTTTTGGAGGAAGAAGTGAAACGGAGATATTGTAGCGTGTCAACTACAAGAACAAGCGCTCTTTTTGGCGAAATCCAGACCTTGTTTTAGGTCTGTGCGTTCCAGAATTGTGTTTGATGGATAACAGTCGAATTATGTGTTACATTTAAATGTCCTTCAACCGCCGATCCGGCGGAGCGTTAATAGTGGCCTGGGAGTATATTTACATTTGCGGTTCTGAGCATGAAAACGTGGGTTGTTTTTTTAATAATGTGTTTATGACAAGCCGCAGCTGGAAAAAAGTAATGTTGTAAGAGTGAATGAATTACATTTAGCATGCAAATTTCAAAATTAAACATTAACAATACGATCTATCTTGTTGTGTGGGTGCACGAATAATTTAAACTTTAACTGTAACGATATGGCATGTCTTTGGTTTAGTATGTGCAAGTGCTGTTTTAAATTAAAAAATTAACGATACGATGTGTTTTTAGTTAACATAAGCATTTAACATGAGTAGTGTCAATGAAAAATATAACAATGCTTTACATTAGTATTAAGTTTGCATGTGTTGTTTTAAAACAAGATTTTTCAATACAATGTAATGATAATTTAAAATAGATTTGTGCATTTGCTGTTTTAGAATAAGATTCAACGATACGATGTGTTTTAGGTAAGCAATTATATAGTGTATGAGTATAGTTCTAATTACCATAAATTGTATTTGCTAAGATCATAGGTGTATGAGTGTGTGTGTCAAATAGATGTTAATTAAGGGTTAATAATTTGCAGTTTTTAATGAACAATTGAATGATTATACATGAACATAAAAACAAGGTTTGATTATTAATCTAAAATTATCTAATTGGCTACAATAAACGCATTTTTTCTTGGTTCGAAAAATGATTACTACCCATTTGCGTTTTATTATAACATGCTAAGCCACACCTTATGCTAAGAGAAAAAGAGAACAGTCAGTAGTCATTCCTTAAGCATTCAACATAACTAAAACAAATCAAGTTGAATTCTTGAATTTTGACAATTGACTGTGCTTTTTAACCCATGACATCCTGTTAATTTGACATGTAATTGTCATGATTGTATAATATTTAAATAAGAGCAAAAGGCATTTAATATTGTTTCACACGACAGCACAAGACCAACAGACACTTTCTTTATTAATTTTGTATTTTTTCACATGACAAAGTAATATTAGTATTAAAATTAGGTACTTCATTAAATATTTTTGAACTATGCAATTAAATTATGCAGCGCAAAGGCAATATGTGTAAATAATCATTTGACATATACTTATGTGAATTTTTGCTTGAGGTGCATATTAACATGCACATTTGAGCATAACAGTGAATGGTACACAAAATTAAAATACACGAGAAGATGGTCTAATATTTGTACATAAGTAATAAGGTTTTATGATTAGTTCAACTTGTTGGACATTGTATGACAAAAAGATTAATATTTGTATACATTCAGTTGGACCATAATTATGTTAATTTATCCCTGAGCCAAAGTATCGTTATTTAAGCATTAAAAACGAGCTATCAGATTAAGATGTATATCTTAAAGCATTATACGACACAAGAGCTTAATTAGTATATATAACACGTTGACATATATTTTTGTTAATTAATGCAAGAACTGAAAGGTTAATACTTGAACTCACACTTTAAGGCAATAGATTCAGTTGTACACAAAATTAAATTACACGTCAAAGGAGCTTAATATTTGTATATCACTATACACATAATTATGTTAATTAGATGACTCATTAGTATGAAAATTTGTGCAAAGCTAATATATAGACTTAAAATGAAACATTTACGCACACAAAAATACATTAAACGATACGATCAAAAAAATATACAAAACACTAAAAATCTGGGTTGCTTTTTGACATCTCAACCCTAATGCCCAACTCATTAAGATACTTTGTCATTTTGCGCAATCTACAGTCATGATCCACTATAACAAATCCTTGTTGAACAACTTCGTTGTAGCGGGAGTGAGGGGCAACCGTACCATAAAAACTGGAACCGCTTTCATCGTTTCCCATGTTTAAATCATACTGATAATTCAAAGCCCAAGTTATAAACCTACCCACATATTGAATGCCATTTCCGTTCAAATCCATCCATCATTTGGCGAATATGAACCACAAACCGGTCAGCGGGCGTGAGTAAAGGATCCTTAATAAAGATGGAAGAACCAAACCCCTGTTCTTTAATGTATTCCCTCCAAGAATTAAACTGCATTTGCGATCGTTTTTCAATTTCTGGATGCTTTTCTTCAATATGCGTCCACAAGGATGAAGCAAGGCCGAGAAAGAAACATGGCCGAGTAGGATCTATGCAAACAATGATGGTATTTTATTAGCTAAGGCGTTGTTTTGATACATGTCGCATTGTTTTCGTGAAAACAATTATCATTAGACTGCACACAAATGACACACGTGTCATTTATGCAGCAGTAGCCACCTCCAAATTCATTATAATAAAACTAAATAAATTTACTCCGCAAGGGACATGCAACTTCCATCCATTTGCAGCTGAGCAAATGCGCAGCATAATTTTGTTGTAGCTTCGCTTCACAGTTCTTAAATCTTGAATGGGCATTTGGGCCATACCATTTGGGCAAGCAAATAAGAGTAGGTGTTACGTTGCAATCCAAACTTTTGTTTTCTGCACCAAACTCAGCGAACTTTGTTGTGAATTTCTTCATCTGGTATAAATAATCGAGCCTGGCGATTCTCATCATATGATTGCAGTACTTCCTGCTTATTTAAGCGCGCTCTCGCAGAATTGAATTCAGAGCCCTAGCATGAGTTACAGTACTCTTTGTTGTACTGTGGAGCAGTGCATTTATGTATAGCTTCATTATCCCGAAGACACATTAGACAGTGCATGGTTTGGAAAACTCACTTACACTCATTTTCACAGTGCAAACAAGCTGGGTTGAATTTAGCAGATCATTATCATCGTATCTTGTGTATTATTGCATTTCACTGCAATTGCTTGAACTGTCATCGCCGAATTCATGTTGTTTTTGCTGATTTTGCTTGTTCTTGCTGTTGTTGTTTGTGTTGGCGCTGTTGTTTGTCCAATTCCAATTCTTGTTGTATAATCAAACGTGAGAGAACAACTTTAGCATGTTGTTTTTGCAGCCTCACTGTTGTTGTTCTTGCTTTTTGCCTCGTACATTTTTTGCTTTTGTCGTTGTTTTACGAGCCATTTTTGGTTTTGGTGGCTGCTTGGGTTTTCTTTCCCTAACAGTTTTTGCTTTCACTGTCCCTCTTCGAATTACAACTGGACTCACTCGACCAGTTGCTAACAAACGAGACGGTCCAGCTGCTGTGGGTTGTATAGTAGAGTAGTCTACAGTCTGTTGACTGTATCCATTATAGTCATCGCGTACGGTCACAATTGGAATGGAGTTGCTTTCCATTTTTTTCTGAAAAAGTAGCGGCTGTTTTCCCTTCCCTCACTGTTCACTCTATTCTCTTTTACTCTTTTTTTCGTCCTCTCCGTTAGTCTATGTCAATGCCAATTCCAATTTACAGCTTTTAAAAATCTCAATATTTTCAGTTTCACAGTTTTTCTCCAGTCTTTAAATTTCACAGTCCTTGGTTTTGAACTGTTCCCTTTTCCAGCTCTAACTCTTACCAATGTCAAATTCAGAATGTTGGTAGTGGTCACGGTCAATCCATGCAAGTTTAACTTTGAGCTAAAAACTAGCATTTTACATTTTACATACATAGCCGTCAATGCACAGCTAAAAAGAAGCACTCAGTACTACTTTTTTCCATTTGCCATTCATTTTGAGCAAAGGGGGACTTTTCCATTTACCTGTACTAAGCACTTGCACACTACGAGCTATGCCTTGTAAAGTGCAATTACTTCCCGGTTTTATTACATGCACGCGCATACTGCAAGGAATAAATAATAATTTGTTCCATCGAATTAGAGTGATAATGGAGTTGATGCATTACTAATCAGACTTATCTGTACCATATATTGCCGGTGTAACACAAGGGAAAAAACCAGCCACCACTGCCACACACGATACCATCAATTGCATTGTATTATAACAGTGCCACGCGCTCCCCTAAGAAACCAGATTTATTCACAAGTGCATTATACATTTGGCATAGACACGCACACGTTTGTACATTTGTACGAAGCGAAAGATGCTGCTTTTTAGTTTGGATGCTGCAAGGCTTCCAGCACACGCAGCAAGGGAGCAAGCAGCTCCATTCATTTCTCCCCTTCATCCCATCATCCTTATCTTCATTCCCCTTCTATTTATCAGCACAAAGCAGTATCGGTTTGTACCTGTACTGCTCTCTTACCATCATTTTTAGCTATAGGTACACACATTCATCCCATTGACATTCCGCCTTGCTCGCAACAAACTTGATTTCATAAACATTTTTAATTTAACTCAAAAGTGATCGAATATGGAGCTGGACCATATACACAATAATAATACAATTATGCAATATATTTCTTCCTATCCTTATCAACGTCTGGTCAAAACAATACATTGGTATACCTACATAGAATAAACTATTACGAGTGATATCTGCATCACCTAATACCATGGGTATATACTTACACTTTGCGACAGCAACTGCATTAGGTATAAGTATACCCAATTTAATTAAAACTTCGATCAAACTCAACCTGGCGTGGAGCATTGCGATTTTGTCGAGCAGGTGTTGCCTGAGGGGTTTTTTGGGGATTAACAATATTGGCTGCTGTGAGCAGCAGAAAAACTTTTCGCACTCAACTCGCAACTCAGTGAGCAGCAGAAAAACTTTTTGCACTCAACTCGCAACTCAGTGAGCAGCAGAAAAACTTTTCGCACTCAACTCGCAAATCAGTGAGCAGCAGAAAAACTTTTCGCACTCAACTCGCAACTCAGTGAGTAGAGGCAAAATTTATTGCACTCAATTCGCTGAGTGCAAAGAGTAGCACTCTTTCAACTCCTCACTCACAGAATGTGCCCATCACTGGTCCTTCGTAATTTTCTTTTCACTCGTCAATCTAAAATAAACTTCAGCTCAAAAATATGCGTGCAAATGGCTGCTATAGAGCCAGTAGCATGCTATTGAAGCATAAGGAATGGAATTTTAGCTCATAGACTCATTGACTTTTGGGAAATGAACTCAGGGTAAAAGTAAACTATTTCAAATTAAAAAGGAATTTTTGAATTTTGAACAAGTGTTAATTATGTTGTTGTTGGATGAAGTATGGTGCAGGGGAAATGAAAACTGTAAATCGTGGAGTGATCATCTTTACTGGTTCGTCGTTGCGACGTTTTCGTACGTGATGTTACTGCGAGTTGCATATACGTGACTGCACACAAACGTTATTGGCAGCGGGAGTGAAGGCGGGAGCAGGTTAGACGTACAAGAGACGTAGGTACAAATAACCAATTTTTATTACTCGCTTGAAGTCAACCGGATTTTTTAGTGCCCAATAACTGCGTAATAGGAATATCTTTTAAAAGTTATCAGATTCCTTTTAAATTGCTATGTAATGGAATTTTTGGTACAAATCAATAGAAATCACTATTGATTTTCCATTTTAATAGGGTTATCTGTAGAAAAAGAACCTACCGGATTCCGGTTGACCATAATTTGAAACTTTACCGAATTTCTTGTTACGATTAAAAGAAACCACTATTAATTTTTTTAACTATAATCTCTATTACTCTGTTTTTACCGTGTATGAAATTCGTATTCTTCCGATCGGAATCGAAACGGAAGCGGAACGGAACAGCTTTGTTTTCGTTCCGTTCCGAAAGTTTTGGACCACAAAAATTCACGTCGTATCGAAACAGTTCGGAACGTTCAGTTCCGAATGAAGAACCACGATTAGATAAAGTCAAATGCAAGTAAAAAAAAGGGCTTCCTGCACAGGCGGACAGAAACGTTCGGCTTATGGCGATTCCACTGTACGCCCTTTCACAAAATTGTACACTGGAAAAATTTGATTCTTTCGAAAAACGTTATTTTGAAAATAACGCCCTTTTAAAAAAGTATTACAGCGGAATATTTTCGTAGTGACATCGTTCATAGTGACAATTTTGTTGTAGTGACATACTAATGCGTCCCCGTCAAAACGTCTATGTAAATGCATAGGAGCTCGTTGACCATAGTGACATTTTCATAATGACATTTCTGTTATAATGACATGATTTTTAATCCCCTTTACATGAAATCTCTGCATATTTTCTTTGGCTGTAATGGCATTCAAAATTTTTAATTGTTATAATTATTATTGTTTTAAAAAATCTTTTATAATAAATAATATAAATATTTTTTTAGATGAAAGACATCAAAACTTTAGTAAATGACACAGCACGTAGTCTGTTTCAAAAATATCCAATCATATGTATAAAAAATATAGCGGATATAATTAGAAGATAATATAGTATTGAAGGCAACGACAAAATATATTTTTGGAAAAGATACGTTGACGATATTTTTGCTGTGGTTAACGAAAGTAAAATAGATGATATATTGGAAGAAATTAACACTTTTCATCCTAGCATCAAC
>JAAXYX010004464.1:0-12322 GCA_036851915.1 Ptenothrix huangshanensis
ATTACCAGTAATCCTTTGATTAATGTCCCCCTCTAAATTTAAATAACGTACCGATTAGTAGGGTGAAATTGTGAATAATTCCCTTACCCCCTCTTCAATAATTCTCTGGTAGGTACATTAAACGAGTTAACATGGAAATAGGTACTGCACATTCCAAACAACATAAGTAATTAATTTTTACCATTAGACTGGACTAGTTTTAGTTTCCGTTATTTACTACCCTAGAAAAACGTCTTGCCTAGCTCAAGACGGACACAAGGACTTTCTATCTCTCTAAAGTACTTACCATGATTTTTGATTGCGTACCTACTGTTTTAAAAATTTAAACGAAAGTTTTTCCTTAGCAGTTACATTTATTTTTTCAACATAATTTTATTGATATTAGCAGTAGCAAAAACTATTTTTCCTAGTAATTATACGTAGCAGTAATAGCGTAAAAAATCAGCAGTTCAAATTACGTCTTTTGGCAGTTGTAACGATTAAAATATAAAAACTAAGATTAAAACGCAGGTGATACGGTACAACAGAACGTACAATCCAATGTCATAGAACTGGTGAACTGCAGTTGCATTTAGTAAGCTTCATTCTTCATCATTCATGCTTACATATATTATGTATGGATTGGCCTTACAAATGAAGGTAATAAGAGTTAGTTGCGTGCACTCGACTCGACAAAGATATGTAGGTATTTGTGAGCGCTCGTGTTGGTTAGCTGCATGTGGGTAAATACTTTCAAGTGCAAGGATAATTATGATTCGAATCTAACTGGAACAGAAGGGCCGTAGTAGTGGAATTGATCAATTTTAATCTTTAATTTTCTCAACGCTCAATGTTGTTTACATTACGGTAGTGGGTTAAGTACTTCAGACGCTCAGTAATTCTGCAGTTTAGGGTCAAGGCCTTGTATGTAGTTGCAAGTATGAAATCTGCTGCAATGTAGTCCCTACTTTTCAAGTGCGACAAATGGAGTTGAGATGTATGTACATACAGGGTCTTAGTTTGTTTTGTATGTAGGAATGTTTAATTTATTCAGAGTTGTTCGAACGGCGAAGGTGAATGTCACAGTTAGAATTTCTTTCATCAGTAGGTAGTAGGTATTTACCTTTCACTATCTTTAATACTACCTTGCTTAAGTTGCTTATCTTAAGCTTCTGGCTGTACTTACCGGACTGTGGTTAAGTCCAAGGTGGTTGCTGCCCCTTATTATTGCTAGAAGAGACAAAAGATTTTCTGGTATGACAAAGACATGGTGAAGTCGCATATGATGAAATGCTGATGCTGTTGATGTCAAATGTCGAATGTGTTGGTGTTGGTATTAATCTGTATGGATGACAAAAGATGTTTATACCGAAAGAAAAATGTTTATATATGCCACATAAAATGCAAAGTTTGTAGTACTACTACGGCCTGAAAAGTGTTTTCTAAAACAAGGTCCAAATTATCCCAATCTTGTCTGATAAAACGATAAACAAAAGCTTGCTCTACACGTTAAAAAAAGCAGCTCGCCTCTTTTCTGTGGGTCCCGGGTTCGAGTCCCTCTTCCCACCAACTATATTTGTATTAAATTGATTAGGTATGTAATAGAAGTAACTATTACATCAACCATTAGGGATCTTGTAATACGCGTCTTGATTAATTTTTACAGGACAACCGATAAAATGGATTAACATCTATCACTACTGATAGATGTTTAATAGGGAAGCCCGGTAAATGACTAACATTTAAAACTATTGATGTATTAAGTAGGTGCCTCTATAGATGTTTTTATTATATTGATTTCTATTAGAAAATAATAGAAATCCGGTAAACGGTCTATTTTTTGCCGTGTAGGCAAACAATGAAATATTAATTCGAGTATGTCAGATTGTAGATTCTATGGTGGTATATTTACCATGTGTACAATCACGTTCTACACTCATGTTGTCAATAAACGGGAGAGATCGTTGGCAGACCATTATTGATGCATTTCATTCTGCATCATCATGGTAGACCTATTTGTAGATTATCAGCATCAGCATCAACATAGTAGCTGTTTAACGAATTTGGCATTCATGCAGCAATGAAACATGATTCACAAATGCAAAAGCCGGCTCATCAACTTGCTATCATATTCATCGCACATGGCAGCAAGAGATGTTTTGAGCGTGCAGTTTATTGATACTAGGGAACGAACACTAATGAGAATCTGGCCATAACATGGAGCTACCTTCTAAAAATATTTGACCACATATTAGCAAGTAGTATAAACCCTGATTCTGTGCTTTGTCATTATCTTCTTTTATTACTCGTGCAAACCCTGCTCACATTTTTAAACTATTTCAAGAAGTGAGTCAGTCTTCGATGTAATTCATGGCTCATGGAAATGGTTGTTGTAGGTACATACGATTGGCTACATATTTGCATTGTGCACACTATTCACTCGTGTTCCTTTTCTTAGTTCCTATGCAGTCGATTGAAGTTCAGTTCGGTAGGCAGGTTGTGAGCGTGCGCGTATTAAATATAAATTTGACATTTCTTGAAACGCTAATACGAAGGTAGAGGGCTTAACAAATGGTGTATTATGTAAGTTGAATAGTTTTTGGATACCTCCAAAAAGTCTCATTTCCTCCGTACACGTGAGACTTGATTATGAAGCATGTAGATAGACTTGTACAAGTGTGGAATTTATGAGGGAAGCGATGCTTTAAAAATTCGATTCACCTGCACCGGCTGGGAATTTTTCGTGCTCTCCTAAAGATAATAACTTACCATAGCTTGAAAAAATTTCACTTCGTTGGCCGTTTTCAGAGCGTGTAGGATGCCACGAGGGCTTTTACCTCTGCGCTATGCATATTCAAGTTAGATTTTATGTGAGTGATGCACCATCATTTTTCGATTTGCCATTTTACTGGAAGTTTACAGGTAGTGAGTGCTCCAATAGCAGCTTAGGGCTGTTATTGAAGGAGAAGGTTAAGTGAAGATAATAGGAATAAGTGCTAGGGATATAGAAAGTAAGGAGGAACCTTGACATGGAACTGGAAAGATGTAATGCCTAGTGACCTTTGTTCATTTTCCGTCGCTGAATCGGTGATGATTGTTTCCTCGAAGATTACGTCGTGGATCAGAAATAGAAAGGATTGGCTTGTTTGAATTGATGGTTGTGGAAGCTATATAAGGCTTAGTGTTGTAGGAATAAAAATACATTCAGCACATTACAGGATCACGGAGTTGCTACTCAGGAAGACTTGGTTCCTTGGGGTAATGGCTGTAAATGATATAGCAAGTTAAGTAGGCAGTTGTTTGTAGTGTTTGGATGTACCTTGATCCCCATCAACTTACTCCATACCAGCAGAACCTCGTCACTGTTAAGTTCAGCATAAGAAATCATCTTCATGTTTAATATCGTGTGATGCACGTTGCATTCATGTGAACACCAAGTGTTCCGAGGGTGATCACGGGTGACGGGATTTTAATTTTACTCTGAGAATTTTTTGCAATCGTTGCACTCACTACACTTTCATAGAAGCTTGAATTGAAAGTCATCCAACTATACACTTCCAAAAGCTATCCAACTCTGTGGCTCTTTCATTCTTACAACTTATTACATGCACTCACCAGAAGTGGTTCCTAAATGCTTCCCAAATTATTTCTGTTTGAGGGTTCTACTCTCATTCAAAACTCCTCGTGGTCGTAATTGTTACAAACGAAAGTTTAGCATTGTGTGCTGAAACCCTCTCTGTCCACCATTTTTCTCCGGCGGTCCTAAAATTCCCTCCCAGTCTATTATGCACTATTAATGTCACGAAATGGCGGCAAGTATCGCTGGGAGAATATTGGTCTCGGTACCTCCACCTTCATAACTGCATATGTCACCAATAAGTAATCAAATGATAGTGTGTAATCATACCACTGAAAAGTACTGCATTTTGACAGCAATTTTTTTTAGTCGTAGTCGTTAAATAAAGTTTTTATGTGCTCTCGCAGAACCGTTCGCGCTCGCATCGCAACAGGGACAGAGCTTTGTGCTGGGAGTTTGGGAGAGCTTTAGTGTAACACGATATCATTAAGGTACCTAGATACTTGCGTCACATATTTCCCCTTATAATGCGTTCTAGTAAAAAAAAAAGTTGATCTACTCTGTTGCATTATGGATATGTTTGGTTTGGCCCTTTCTTGTGCATGTGTAATACATGGTTCTAGTTTGTGCAATAACGTTTTGTCTTTATGGTTCACGAATGTAGTCAGGCCTGGGGTGAAATCGTGTATGAAAAAGTTAAGATTGTGTCAGAATACGCTTAAGGTGGTAATTAATAGAATAAATGAATGTTGATTCCTTTGAAGGGGATGCTAGCAAATGTATGCTTTTAAGCGGAGAAAAAGGAAAAGGAAATGTACAGGAGTTAAGAGTAAAGACTTGAGTAGACTCGTAGGTTAGTTTCAGTTCAGCCATGTAGTATTCACGCCACAATAAACTTCCACATGCATGTAGGGCGGAACATGCGCTCGCTCCCTGGCTGGTGCATATTTGTTCGCACAATAGACAAAATTGAAACGGTGGTTTATGAACGTATTCGTCTTCACATTTCATTCGAGCTCAGACGAATCTTCCACTCGAAAATCTGGCATTCATATGGCTGATCAATACTTTGCCCACTGAAATGTCAGCAATATGAGTATACTCTCCAAAATCAACCCATCTGTTATTCAACTGTAACTCATCTTTCCCACCTCTTACTCATCTGCTACTCGTCGTCAGATGGATTTTCAGGATAAACTTTCTCGATGGTTAGATGAGTAAAGACCATGATAAAAGAAATGAGTAACAGATATCTTTAAAATTATTTTGAGATGAATTGGCAAAACTGATGAGAGATGAGTTAAACACATCATCAAGACAAGAAAAAACTCATCTCAAGACTAGTTTTGTCAACTCACCTTGAGATGATTTTAAAGATATCTGTGGCTCATCTGTTAATCATCTCTTACATTCCTATAACTCGTCTAATCAACCCATCTTAAGATGCTTAATTTTTCGTTTTAAAATTTCGAGTTCGGAGAGTGTACACTCTTCGGATTGATCCCTTAAATGAATCCAGGATGAACTTTTTCGTTGATAATATGAGTAAGAGATGAGTAAGAGATGAGCAAAGATAAGTAAAGACGAATAATAGATAAATAACAGATATCTTTAAAATCATCTCAAGGTGAGTTGGCAAAACTCACATCTAAGGTGAGTACAACAGACGAGTAGTAGATAAGTGACAGATAAGTTATAAAGGAGTAAGAGATCTACAATTCGGGATTAAATTAAATTTTGTGGATTAGGTGAGTTTTGAGATGGGATCATTTCGGAGAGTGTACCTAGGTAAGTAACCACTGTTACATTACTTTTATTGCTTGCATTGCTCTGGCAAAATTTCTCCGTAGCATGAGGATTAAGTGGCAGTGTTGATTTATTTCTGAACCTTTAAGTGTTATATGAGTCCCATAGAATTATTATACGCAGGACAGGTCTATATCAAAATTCACTTTCCTACATACCCGTTTGAGACATTCCGGCGTTCCTCACACGCCCAGCAACTCACTCCGTCAATCTAGCAGGGAATACAAGAAGAAAACGGAGAATGTTCCTGGCACACTATGAGGCAGTTCATATCCTAATTAGCAGTGTAGAAAAGAAACTCGAAGGTGGGGCTATTGAACATGAACACCATGAACAACAGCGTCATGTCGTTTCTCCTAGACCCAGAGCTTTGTTCATGCGGATGACTTGCACTTGTCTGCTTTGAATTGGTGACAATTGAATTAATTTGAGTTTTGAGACCTTTTAGTTTTTAACGTTGCTGTTGCTGCGAAAAAGTCGGAAAAGTTTACAAATTGTGTACTAGTAACTTAAGGTGGTAAGAGACCCCTGAACTTTTTTTGACTTTCTGAGCTCCATTTAAATTACGTAGTGACCGGTGCTAAATGATATAAATAGTAGCAGCTCATGAACAGAACACCACATTCGATAGGCATCTGGACATAGTTATATAGCTTCTTAAATTCTTAAAATATTTTATGAACAATGTCCGTTATATCCACCACGCATGAGACACGGTAAATGCAGAAAGAATAAAAAAGGAGTGGAATTACGTTTTTTGATCACTATTTAAAATGACTTTTAGATACAACAGGATCTAAGTCCTTTAAGGCAAGGCACGTTTTATAACATATGCCAAATTGTATGACGAATTTTAAAGTAATATCCGTTTTGACATCCCTGTTGTATTTTGGAACTTCTAATATATGTATACACTTTTTCTGCTAAAATAATATTGGCTAATAATAATATCTGCTACCGTCAAAAAGTGTGCTCAACGCCAATGTGTTTAGTTAAAACGCTTAACTATCATTTGCGTTCCATTGGTTTGCATTTGAATAAGCGCATTTAATTTAACCCGTCGTTGTCCTTTACTTTGTACTCTGTTCTTCTGAAGACAAGCTAACCAAGGTAGCTGGACTTGAGCCGAGCAACAACTCTAGCTACCTAGCTACCTTGCATGTGAAAGTAATGAGCCATGAGCAGCAGATTTTTTGAAATTGTCCTAGAGTTGGTTTGGACCTTCAAAACTGTCACAAAATTGGTAACCATGTCAATCGTTCTCTTGAAAATACTCAAGATCCTGACTTCTCTCACTCCCTCAAGCACCTTCAGAACAGTTAGAAAACTAAATTAGAACACGTACGGATTTTACGACCTACCGTGTACACTCTACCAACAAAACGAATCTGAAAGGTCAAAAGAAAGATATTTTATGCAATTAGTAACACATCTTTGGGTTAGGAGATTAAAGTCTGCAGCTCATCTGAAACATGTGTTGATGCATTTGTGACCGTTTCCTATCTTGATATTTAGACGCGAGTTTTTAGACTGGACTCGGATTAATTTCTTAGATTTAATTCCACGCTCAGCCGGTCGTTGGCTGCATGCACTTTGTCAATGAGGAATTCAGATGTGCATATTCTGTGAATCAAATTGCATTGCATTGCACAATTCCACTGCATCGGATTGACTTTAACCAGCACGCTTCCAACTTTTGCTCGGAGCTGCTGAGTATGTTCTTTTTATAAAGTCTTTCACTCTGTGCATTGTGCCAAATAATTGGTACTTTTCATTAACACCAGTGCCGTGACCGCATACCATATGTGTAATTTACTTTTAGTTTGAAAGGACTTTAGACTCTAGGATGGAAAGGATTACGCTCCGTGTCAATATACCCACCTAGCGCATACGATTAGTCCTTGGATATAGGTTGTGGAAAGTCGGTGATGTTACAGAAGTCGTGTCCTCTTCACTTCTCCTTCCGCTGTACGCATATGATATGCGCCTTCCTTCTTTGCGTACAACAATCGAAAAATTTACGGATGATGGTGCCAAAAATTGTCACTTAATCTCACTTTGCTTTGCAAAAAGCTTGTTGATTATTTTACCTCGGCATGCTGATTTGGTGTAAAAATGTGTGTCACACCGTACCATGGTAAGGAAGACATAGAAGTAGTCAAAAGTATATAATTACCGTAAAACTTCTAATTATAGCCCCGGCTACCATTGGAAATATTCTCTCTTCTTTTGGCCACCTTTTGAGGCTGGCTATCTTTTACTAACTTCAAAATATGCAGGGGAAAGTAAATTGGAAATGGTTGAACTTGTTTCCCAAGCAAGTTACAAAGAATTGCAAGTAAGAATAACTAGGCAAGATTTTTGTCAAAACTTTTTATGTACTTTGGAAAACTGATATTTTGTAATTCAAAACATCCTTTTTAGCCTAAATTGTCACAAGTTTGTACTTTTTGTTTTGAATGTTACGGCACTTGCCTACGTCAATTCGCGGTAGTGTTAAGTTTTATTCTGTTCACGCCGCAGTTTTAAAAATTATCTCTACCAGGGGACTGCCAATTTTGTGGAAGTTATTGACATACATATATTATGCCAGCCTTCCGAGTCTTACAGTAGCCATTGCAATCAACTCAACCATTTTTGTTTGGGGATCTTAGGGTTTTGCATCCTTTATGTGGGACAAATAATTAGAAGAAGAAAATAAAACTAACCATGGTGAGGCACTAACTACAACCAATCATGAAAACAATAATTACATTTCTTAAAGTTGCCAACAGTGAAAATAGGAATATGACACAAATGCTATGTTGCATATTTTCAGGTGGTGTGTTGCTTACTTTACGTACTACGTCCCTTAACCTTCAAAGTTGTATTTTGTCAAAATGTCCGCAATGCCTAAAACCAAAATGGCAAAATGTTGGTTGTTGCCAAAATGGCCAACTACCTTAAAGAGCTTCCCCAGGTCAGCGCGGCAGGGATTTCCTTCCATAAAGCACAAAATCTCTGTTCCTTCCGTAGCTACGGGATTTATTTCAAGCATTGTCACTTGACACACATTCTGAGTTATTTTTTTATTAATTCTCGTGGTGCATGTAATGCCTAAAACAGGAATGTTTTAAGATTAAAGCAGCGCGGCATTGTGGACAAGAGCCGAACGTCATATACAGACCAAATATTTGACACCGGCTATCTTCGGAGGCCGGCTACCTTTAGAGGCAGGCTATATTTAGAAGTTTTACGGTATGCTAACAATTTTAAGTTTCTCACCTTATACCGTCCATTAGCAGTCATGCTCCACCAGAAAAAAGTGTTAATTTCAACATTATTAAGGAAGAGAGAGATTCTGTAATGTCATTCACTTCTAAGTTGCGAAAATTAGAGGAAGACAATAGAATTACACATGTTTTTTGAAGCGCAGCCGAATTTCCTACTTTCTCACACGAATCCTCCTCTAGATTTTTTCAACGTGGAAAAAGCTCCTGAGCGGACTTTGGTTTAGAACATTCTTTGCTGTAGATAGCTGCATACCTCCTCCACGTGACTGTAGAAACACGTTCTGACGCTGCAGACCTGAGGGATCCTGGAAGTTGGTATGCGCTTTTGGGATGGAAGATAATAATTGCTGTATAGAGTTACCTATCTATGGATAGAAATAGAATAGTACATATATGCTTTGATGACTTCCTTTCGGAGCTCCGTGTTGGAAGATTGACTGCGAGAAGGAAGGCATTCTGTATATTGCATGTAGTAGCCATCCATGGTTCTAATAATATGTTGTGCAGAATGCTTTTAAATTCGAGAATTTCAGACTCAATCTACCTATTAACTTACTTCTAATCCATACCTACCTACATACTTTGGGAAGAAAGAGCCTCATGTCAAGTGAACCCGGCCTGTATGTAACAGTTCTTTGAGAGGAGACAGGAAAACGGAAAAAATATATTTGAGTATTAAATTAGAGCATATAATTATACAGATAGATATAGGTACGTGTGTTTACGCGAGAGGAGAGGAAAGTACTGGAGTGATTGCACATTTCGTGGAATTTCGCGGCATTCCACGGAATGCTGGAGCTGGAAGTCGTGCAAAGACCTTTTGGATGTGTATTAATGGATGGAAGTCTTGAAGACACAAAGGTTAATAAGATCACATCAAGCTTTCTTCACTGAGTAAGAATTCAGATATGAATGAAGCGAAGAATTTTGCTACGGCAGCACTTGGATGATTCAATGAATCACCAGAATCCCAGCGAACATTATAGCTTGTGTAAATGGATGATGACGGTGAAAGGAATGGGAGTTGGAGGATGGTCCTCCTGGTGCGTTTTATCTCTTCCTAAATGACACGAACGGTGTCACTGGCAGTTTCTGTCTTGCATAATTTTCTTCGCTCTGCTCCCACGATATGAGAAGCCGGAGCAGAGGAGAAAGAGACTTTGCCTACAGCGTACCCCTGGGTGCATGGATGGAACGAAAGTTTCCCCCGCCTTCATTATTTTGTCACTTTGGTTCGGTTTCTGACTCTGCTCTTGACTCAAAGTAGGGATATAGTTACAGACAATAATGTTTTTCCTTTTACTCCTAACAACTCCCTTTGTTCTTATTTTGTACAGACGGAAGCTATCAGCATAAGCTACGGGAAAAATTCCCAGTTCTGTTTTTTCATCGACCAGAACATCATTATTTCAATAGTTTTTTCTTGTCATGTAATCTAGAAAATGTAAAACTGAATGGGAGCGAGGGCTAGGAGCAGAATGAGTAGAGGAAACGGAGCAAATGAGAGAGAATGATGGATAAACCTCTCTCTACCAGCTTATCCTCCCTATTTATAATAAATTACACCTTGTTTTCCTTCAAACTCTACCAAATTATTCACGTTGCTAGGTGCCTACTAAATGATCATGCCTAATTCTAGTTTCTTTTTCTACTACGTTCCGCTTCCTCTAGTAGTTTCTCCCTTGTGTTTATCAGCTTGTAGAAACATCCTTTGAAAAGCAATTTTGGTAAAAATCCATTTAGTCTTCATTTAAACTCCTTCACGACTACGGGATGAGAGGAAGGCTATACACATACAGCAGCTAATCCTGTATTGGAAATTCAAGCGACATGGACATGGGGTTCATCTAGAGACTCTAATGGTAATACCTTTTTCGCTATGGTTTAACTGGGAAGTGAGTGGAGCAAAACGTGAGTGTCAGGCTAATGCATAGTTATTGACAAACTGATTACTGGTAGAACTTTTAATAAGATGACGTTGTAGAGCTTTTTGAACTTCCGAGACGACTTTTAATTCTGCAATTTTGTCCCATTTTCCCTCCCTGTAGTTCCCTTTGTTACACGTGCTTAATAGAACCAGCTCGGATATAAGCTTTGCTCAGGTAAGGGTTACCGACTGTCGGTTATTTCTTTTCCGACGTCTTTTTTCTTTTGGCTTGTTTCGGAAAATCTGAACGGGTCGTTTGACTTCAATGACAATCAACCAGTTTGAAAATAGGCAGACCATCTCAGTCTAGCAAGGATTCGGAATGAATACGAAATAATGTGCGGAAGGCTTCTACTGTATGGCCTGTGTCTGTAATCGTAGTCTAGAAGTTTATTATACATAGAGTTACCGCTACGGAACTCCTCTATACATACATGCTTAATATCCTTGTTGCCTCAGTCATTGGCCCATGCGCTCGAATTGCATATTGATTTATCTCTTCTTTGAAAGCAAACTAATTAGACATTAGAGCGATATTGATATTGTTGGATTGTATTAAGGCTGACTTACATGGGTATATCATTATTTTCAATTCGGAAGACCGTGCATGCAACTTTTATCCACTAACATGTAAGTTGTGCACTATGGTTGACATAGTATTGAAATTGAAAATCGCAAGCTTTGAGATTTGTCATTCCCCTCCCGGATTGGGACAAACACAAACACAAAGTAGTAGTTTAGGATGTTTTCAAAAACCTACTCAATATTTCCTTTAGATATCAATTCTCCTTTCAAGTACGTCTGTTGCTTATATTCCAGTCCAGAAGGAAGTATAAATATGCCCAAAGCGAATCTCATGTATTTCAGATTTATGTAGGTAGTTGTTGTTTCTTTTCCTTCGCTTAGTTTCAGGAAATAATAACTTACGAAACAGGGATGAGTAGTGTTTGTTTCCGCGAAAAATCCATTTCATGACACCAGAAAACAATCTAATCGGAGTACAAATATATCTGGAGGGAGAGTGAGCTAACATAAATACTCTTCACAGGGATGTCCCCATTTCTCCTTGTATAACTAGCTACAGCTACCTCTGTGCACCCAGCTTCAACGTATCATCCTTGGGATCGGCAAACACTGGTCTTTGCCTTAGCATGTGTGTCTGCAACTTTGCTTCCCGTAGTCAGTTAGCGTATCCACCTTCTTTGATATTTCTATTGAAAAAGTTTTCAATTCAAGTGATTTTGGGGTCCCTGCGCGGTCCCACTTGCCTTAGCCATGGATGATCGCTACCTTTTATCTATCTCCACATGTTTATCATTATTATCCTGACTTCATCCTTCTAATCGAAGAATGGCGCACTCACCGAATTGGCTTCAATGGCACATTGTAAGGCGAACAAGTTTGAATCAAGTCAAGTCGGAAAAATGTGGATTTTTGCAGAATCCATACCTACTACTATCTCTGTCTACTTATTTCTACCCACGAGTTCCCCTGGTACTCCTTGACGACAGATAAAAGTATTGAACTGTGATCTGTTCGCCAGAGTACCTGAGTAGTGATAGATCGAAAGGGTTTGGTACGCGTAGTAGCTGCGATCCAAAAATTAAAGTACCTAGCTAAAATATTGATGCCATATTCAGCATAAACATTTGCCATTCTGTTATCGAATCACTAAAAATATGTACCTATTAAGCTTGCGTGTGGTAGGGTAGTGGCATAGACAGAGATAGATAGTGCCTTATCTACTAAGTGCATGTTGAT
>JAAXYX010004465.1:0-12321 GCA_036851915.1 Ptenothrix huangshanensis
TGCCGAATCAAATTGCATAATTTTGCATTATATCGCAAAACATCGCATAAAATGCATAATTCAAGAGTTTAAATCACATAATTTTCGTCTTGTAAATCGCAAAATTCCGGTTGCCTTAGTAAGTATTAATGTCTTTCTGTCCGTCTTGATTCAGGATTAGGGGAGAATGGATTGACGTAAGGGCTTCAATCGTTTTTAAAAAAACGTTTTATTGCAACCCCCACTAATGGAATACTTGTGGCTTGAAATCGGTGTAATAACTTTTGCACAATTAATTAATTTACCGTCTGTCCATGCGCCTTAAGCAAGGATTAGCGTATCGGCTTCATTCTTTTTTTATATAATAGTGTCATGATTTGTGGTCAAAATGCTTCTAACACATCTAATAAAAATGCTAATAAACTTGTACGTGGTAAATGTAACATCTTTTAAAAGGAATTATTGCATCTCCAGGTTTTCCTAATAGCATCGTTTGGTATAGCATGGAGAGCGGTTCAATCTTATTGAAGTTAAAATTATGCATCTCTTTAAACAACATCTGTCCGGGGATAAGAACGCTTCTAAATTTAAGTCTAAAACTCAATCAGCAGCATCTCAGTAAACTTTAAGCATCTTTACTTCAAACAGTTAGTTATCTTTTTATTTTCAAGATGCCTAAGAGATGAGTAAGGCGACCAGAAAAATGTTTTTTTTGCCTTTGAAAAATGCTTTTTTAGGCTTTTTAAAATGCTAAAAATGCTTTTTTGTCTAAAATGCTAAAATTGTATTAGACTGCTTTTTTGGGGCTCAAATTGCTTTTTATGCTTTTAAAATTGCATTTTTGATAGTATGTAATGCGTTTTTTGCGTCCAATGCGTCCAAAAAGGCTCCAAATATTGTTTGGAGCCCTCTAAATGCTAATATAACCTCATTTTTGGTGTTTTAAAGTCCTTCGAAAAATATTTTAAAATTTGGGATTCTAGAAGCTACAATTTTTTTTCAAAAGCAGTTACAAAATTCAGTTTTCGCAGGAAAATAGAATCTAAAACCTTGAAAATCTGGCTCAAAATGCTGAAATTTATCTTTTTTGGCACGAAAATGCTAAAAATATGCTTTCTTGGAGCCCAAAATGCTTTCTATGCTTTTTCAATTTTTTTTTTTTGCATTTCTGGTCGAAGGCTGCCAAAAGCCTAATAAAAGGCGACCAACAGAACAATTATTTTTTTTTTTGAATTTCCAATCCATTTCTCCTGTACACAAAATCAGTGCTTGTTATTAATTAATTACGCTTTAAATAACTACCTATATCTGCTGTCGAATGCTAAATGCTAAAAAACCACTTTAACTGCGTTTAGAATGGATCCGAAGGCCCCGAATCTAAAATAACTACATTGTTAATGCGTTTAACTTTAAGAAAAATCAAATCATTCTGACGAAAGTGAAACGAAACATAAATATGTAGCTGAATAAAATCAACGAATGAGGAGAAAATATAGCCTGTTTTTAATAAATGGGGATTTATTTCAAACCATGATACATTTTTATGAATTTTATCAACTACTACTAGTTCATTGATATTTACCACTTGTGTCACCTACGATCACCGTATGGAATAAAACATTACATGTCATGACATACAAACAGTGGTATGTTATCATTACCTACATGTCTATCCGAGTAAATGGTAATACTTAACTACAATCTGAAAACATTATAATTACAAGGTTTTTTTTTATAACAAAAAGTTTTGTACGAACTACAAATAGTAATGATGAACGAAGGTAGTATTAAAGGTATTGCTTACTACAACCTTAGCAGCTTCTAAATTCTAAAATAATTACTACCGTAAATATTCAAATAATTCACCACCTCAACTAATTCCCTTGCCTCGAATAATGTGCCGACTAACCAGTTGGGATTGTAAATAATTCCCCCCTCTAATAGTTCCCCCATTGTATTAATAGTAATAGTGAGTTAAGCAGTGGCTTAACTTTGCGGTAAGGCATAATTCTCCCCCTCCCTCCTACAATTCCGCTACCTCGAATAGTACTACCGACAGCTTTGAAGTTTTGTAAATAATTCTCCCGGGGATTACTCAAATATTTACGGTATATTAATATGATAGCTGCTGTAACATATAATAAATGATATCGCTATTCGAAAACAATAGCTGATGCCTCATCGCCGGTAATTCCAACAGAAAGGTCAAGACCACCACACTCTTCCATTTCTACTCGATTCGATTGAACGAAGGAATGGATTTCTAATTTAAAGTGGTTATAATAGGACCCTTCCAAATCTTTGGAGTCATCTCCCGACTTTGCCGTCCACTCTTTACTTGCTACCGAATTAATACATTCGAGTAGACAAGCCAAATCATCCTCTTCCCTGAACCATTTCTGAGCAATTGAAATACTTTCTTCTTGAAATTGTTTTCTATTTTCATCGCCCGGTTTATCATGAACAAGTGCATCCAGTAAGAACAGTGTCACAAATTTCGCGATGACAAGAAGAGCCTGTCAGGAGTTACGAGCATCGTGTAATAACATTGTGAAAACAAATGAAAGTATCTTTAAGACACTACATAGTTTATAAGAGTGAGCAACTTACATCTTGTTTGTTTTGTGGAATTGCCAATTTTAGGTGTGAGTTAATATTCTTCTTGGACAAACTGAACATCCCAGGAGGAAATTTACACGCAGCTAAATCCACAACAATTCCACTGAAAGTACCATTTAGACCAGGGATTTCACTAGCTTCGGATGGATTCAATGTCTTGAAGAGATTATGGTGTGAAAGCACAAACGGTAGTAACCACTATTTTTCAAAATAGAAAGAAAAAGTTAAAAATGAAGACTAATATAAAACTCAAAAACAAAATTCAAATCACACAACTATTTGATTAAAAATACAAACAAACAACTCGGTACGGATTACTGATTTTACCTCAAAAGAAAATTCATCCACAAAACTGATACACTCCGAGTAATTTGCTTTGGCCAATAACCATTGCACATACTTAACTCCCAACGCATCACAGTACACATTTTTCCCAGCCTTCTTGGCCAGAGTAATCCCAAGTTTCCAAGCATCTGGAATGTTCCAAGTATCAATCACATTCAAGGCATCCGAAATATGTCCTGCAGCGCAAAGCATGTTGAGCGCTTCGAAATATTGTTCCTCTTCTATCAAACTAGTAGTCCAGTCAGAGAAGATCCTGTTCACAAAAATCTCCCTGGTTTTTCCTTGAAGACGACTCAAAGTAAGTCCCATTGCAGGGCGGAATAATTTTTTCTTTAAATACAACTCCACAGCTTCC
Organism: Ptenothrix huangshanensis; assembly: GCA_036851915.1. Classification (NCBI taxonomy): domain Eukaryota; kingdom Metazoa; phylum Arthropoda; class Collembola; order Symphypleona; family Dicyrtomidae; genus Ptenothrix; species Ptenothrix huangshanensis. The sequence goes on from JAAXYX010004465.1 coordinate 3,299, forward strand.
TCGTCACGCCCAATCATTAACATGTAGGTTATGGCACCACATACATCACCGGCAGAAATTAACTTTTTGATGTACGCGTCAATCACACGAATACGTAAACTCATTTGGCAGGAATTTGTTAAGACTATGCTAACTGCAGCATGAGTAATTTCTTCTGTCTTCAATGCTCGTTCGATTAAAGTCTCATGATCTCCAGTCCACAGGGAAAGCTGGAAGGCAGTATCCCATGCTCTATTATCAAGATATTTATCCACTGCAGGCTGAATGACCAACTGATTGAAGTTTTTTTCATTTTCCAGGCCACAGTGCAATCGAATTTTCATTAGTGCTTGCTCTACATCAGTGGATCCATTATACTTCGATTGTCTTCCGTCCTGTGCCTGTGAAAAATAAGCAGCTAGATCTTTTAACTTACTTTCACCGTTGCTTGAATCGTTGCACAGGAGCGACTCTGACAATGGTAACACTGCCTTTGGGCTGCTTCCTTGACATAAAGATGCTTTAGTGCTTTCAGTTTGAATCTCTTCATTTATTCCACCTAAATGTATTGAACCTGCTTGCGATCCATTCACTGGAATAAATTTTTCAAGCCTTAAAGGTTCCATCTCCTTCTGTTCACGCTCAACCTTGATAGCCTGAACACGCGATTTAACTTTTGTAACGATTGGATCAGAAATATCGCGAAACGGATGATTACGGTAGTCCCAAATGTGCATTGGAAAATCCGACATGAGTTCGTCACTTAATGTGATTACTTTGAACTGATCCGAGGGATGGAATAGACATGCAACAAGACGCTGAGTGTGGCCAAAATATCGTGCTATACGTGTACCCTCGATGATATTCCAAACAATGGCAGATTGATCATACGATACACTGACAAGTAATTTCGGATCAAATGGACTCCATGCCAAAGAAATCACTCTGACACTGTGATCTTTCAAAGTACATGCACTCGAATGTATTGTTTCGTATACAATGGGCACTTTACGGTCGTCCTCATACGAATCCTGTTCTATTTTAGCAGACGAGTACAAATTAGCAAGATTATACAGCCTTATAGTTCCATCATTGGACGACGAGGCAAGCCACTTTGACAAAGAGTCAGTGTTAGAGCCAAAGTCATACGGACGCCACAACAGACTTTGGATTGCCTTGTTGTGGCAACGAATAGTGAGACGCAATTCAAGATAAGGAGGCTTGAAGATATCGATACGCCCATCACTGAATCCCAAGCAAAGGAAGATTCGATCAGGACACCATCGGAGTTCAGTAATTTTATACGATCCACGGTCCTCACTTGATCGGATTCGCAGCGCGCAAAATATGTCCAATGTTAACCAAAGCTAATATATACATAAAAAAGATTATTTCAATATTTTTGAAATTGTAATCTCAAATGTCAGTTCATTTAAAATTTAAAATAAACCACAGTATTATAACAAAAATGGATTCCAAACTAACCATTGCTAGTTTTGGAAGTATTAATCATTAATACTTTGTCGCCAGCACAAACATACATAGAAACTTGACGAGTTTTTTCGGAACCAGGCTCCTCATTTCGATCTCTGATCTCTGGATTACATGTGTTTCTACTATTTTCGAACTCTGAAAATAGTAATCAAAAATATTAAATACTGTTGGAAGTTAGAATATTTAAATCTGTCGAACTAAGACTAACAAACATAGCCTGAAACCATGATCCCTATAATACCGTAACCCTTCGAACTATTCCTCCTCTCGATTCATTCCCCTCTCTTGAATAATGTACTCATTAACCAGGTGAGATTGTAAATAATTTTTCCTCTTTAATAATTCCCCTGGTACAAATCGAAAAAATGGAAATTCACTTAAATGTACAGATAATTGTAAGAATATTCCCTTAAATATTTATGTCCCTTTTTTACGACCATTGAGAAATGCTGAAACTAAAATGCTAATAGCATTAATTAATGGAAATTAATGTAATGCCATTGTGTGTCCAGTAAACAAATGATGCATGTAGTCTCTGATATCTTACATTCAAGTAGTTGTATTGCTGTAGTTTTAAAGGTTCCCCTAAAGAATAATAGTACCGACGGCGAATTAGTTTTGTAAATAGTTCCTCCGGGAACTGTTTGAAGGATTACAGTAATTGGACACTCCCCCCGTGGAAAATTTTTATTTAACATTAAAGGAATAGGACCCCCTTAAAAATAACGAAAAATTAACATTACAAGGGTAGGGGTGTCAGCCTCTAAGACCCCCCTTGGAAGCAGGGACGGTTTCAGGATATGCTAACAAACTATCATACACTACCCAACTAGTAAGCAATCAACCATAAAGAAGTACTGTAAAGCGTGATTTTGTAAATGCTCGCCTTTTGTGTAAGCAGGTGGACCCCAATCAATGGCATACACTGTCCCTGGAGCTCGACGATCAAACAATTTGACGTACCGATTCTGCTCCTTGTATTCATACGTACCCAGTATACCGTCATTAGTTCCGATTCCAATCAAATTGTCTTTGTAGGGATGCCAAGCGGCCTAAGATCAATACATTGCATACGATTCATGAACCATAACTACACTTTGCACAAATTTTTAATAAAATAAAATACTTTTTATAAAAACACCATGCATATACCTAAGCAAATATAATAACAACAACACAAATATAAAAATTATTACTGCGGTCACTCGAGCATCGATTTTAGCCGCCATCATTGGAACATTATACGCGCCCTTTCGAGGGTAACCATCCCTCATGCTTAAGACTTTCAAAATGCCATCAGCTCCACCGAATGCCACTTGGGTTCTTTCCACGGGGGAAGCCTGTGCACAGCAAATCCCCCTAACAGTAGGAATGACAACATGCTTCTGATTTAATCGTAAATTCCAACCAACAATTATGGACTCCAGCCCGAACGACCACAAAATATCTCCAGTTTGAACAAGACAATAAACCGAATTAATGCTATGAACGCTGTGAACCAGACTGAAGACAGCAGAATTTTCCCACGTGACAATGTTATTTTTATACGCTGAATATAACCTTATCTCGTTGGTTATCGGATCATTCAACCAACCGATGGGCACAAAATTTTTTTTAGGTTTCCTGTTGCTTTGAACAGCTCTTGCATTAGGAACTGCAGGTTGCACATCCTCCTTATCTTCCGATAAAACGAAAATAGTGATATCATTCCCGGTGCGATCCCAAACACGAATATTTGGCTCGTAAGTGTAAACTGCTGAGATAAGGAGAGGAGTTTTATGATGGCTTTCCATGTTAACACAATTCCACGTTTCATGCGGAACCCACGACAAAGACACGAGGTCTTCATCGTGATGCATTTTATGAAGTGTTACTACTTCATCTTGAGTGTCCAGTATCAAAATGTTTCCCGGGAGACATCCCACAGCAACAATATGGTCCTCATGAGGACTGACTGCAATACAACTTAAGTGTGATGTCGTCTCTAACTTCATTTTCTTAAGAATATTTTCCTTCACATTCCAAATTGTCATTCCTCCGTCCACATCTACTGAATAGATGAGATTCGGATTTCGCACGGACCATTCAATGGCTGTCACCGTTTTTCCCTGAAGTAATTCAACAACACGGCACCCATGTAAATTTAGTTTTTTGAACACCATATCGTTGTTGAAGAGGTAAAAAAGAAATAAATTTGTAGTTCCTTTATTTTGACTCTATTACGATATTAAACGTTCTTACTGGTGTTGCTACACTTCCTGAAATCACTAACAATGATACTGGCGAATAATAAATTAATGAAACGAAAAACATACCTTGGAATGAGAGTCATGATAGATGACACATGATTTACTCTGAATATTCCAAATTTTCACAAGGCCTCCAGCATCACCGGTTACAACAGGTGAATTTTTGTAAGCTAGATGATCAAAGTCTTGTTGCGACATACTCATGCATGTGAACTTTACTTGCTGTCCAATTAAAACAAAACTTGGCCATGATGGATAACTCTGTTTCTGATGGCGACTCTTTAAATAAACAAAGTGTAAAAAACAATTTCTTCATATGACAATATAAAATTTAGTCAGTTTCATGTCCTGAAGAAGATTGCAGTGAGCAATCAAAAGCTCGACAAATTCAATAATAAAAAGAGTTTTGTATATAATTATCCACAGTCACCGAATTTTGACTTATTTAATATAAAATTACCTACTAACTCAACATACTGTGCCATGTAGTATGATCATATGGGTATTACCGTAAAACTTCCAATAATTCCCATCCTCAATTAATTCCAGGGCCAAAACGATGAAAGTAGCAATAATTTCCCGCCTCTAATAATTTCCCGATATAATAATAGCAGTAAAGCCTAGTGTACTAACATACGGCAACACACAACACCATTTCTTGAATTGTGGGAACCGGAAGCGGATACGTTATAAACTTTGCACCATTTTATTATCCTTCTCCTATTATTCAAATGCACTGATTTAATACTAATAAATTCTGACATCTGTATTTTGTGGTGCACCTACCATTACACTACTTTGGACAATTAAAAATAGTTACAGGTGTTCATCTTCATAGTTCCCCGAATAATAAGTTTTACGGTACTTTAATAATGTAGGTAAATGTAAATGAATCTGATAAGCTGTAAGAACCATTGGCTAAATCGACTATTGAATAAATATGTAATATATTATTGAGAACTATATTATTTCGGAAATTGTTATAGGTAATACTAAAAGGTATAAATTAAAACCATCTCCTAAACAAATACTTTTGGTCTCCTAAATGAATTATTTCAGTCTCCGGCTTTTTTGGATACAAGCAGTTTCTTATATGGCTACATTTAGTCTCCTCTCCTAGTTTTTTTTAATAAAAAAATTGAACTTTATTGACATCATTGACTGATAATATCCAATTGGAAGCTTGCAAAAATGATGTCATGCGATTTTTGCCGTTTCTGACCACCCTCTACCCCTAATCATTTTCCGTCATGTTTCTCGTTAATGCCCCCCTCCCTCCAAAAAATGACGTTAATTTATTAACGTACCAAAATAAGCTCATCTAGTTATTCAAGTTGAGTATTTTGGACATCGAAAAAATCAAAAATCCCCATTTCCGACTTTCAACGTCATTTTATTCATGAGACCCCCCTCCCCTTGTCATTTTTCATCATTTGTATCGTACCCCCTACCCCCCTAAACCCATGATGTCATTTTTGCAAGCTCCCTTTTAATTAAAGTTAAATGGTATTAAGGTTAAATGCTAGCTTTTCGGTTAAACAAGAATACTCCACCTTCTTCCACAATTTCTTGCTTTGCATCAGTAAGATTACCAACACAGTTAACTAAAATTCACTCCTGTCTTACACGTTAAGCAACAAAGACTTCTTCTTCAGATTCATCGTCTTCCGATTGAGCGTGACTTTTTTCCATTTTGGAAGTGTTAATTATACTGTTATTAAGACACAACTGTCAGAAAACGATCATACTGCGTACCTAATACCGTTTATTCTATTTTTGGAGTGTAGCTACTTCCCATTTACACAGAAATACGATGGTTATATGTAACTCATATTACAAAAATAGATTACTGTGCCACGAGATAGTGTCTGTATTATAACTTTTGAGGAGACCAAATCTATTCTTGTGGGAGACAGTTTTCATTCTGAGACCAAATAATTCAATTAGGAGACCAAAAGTATTTGATTAGGAGAGGGTTTAAATCCATGCCATGAATATATAGTCCAAAATCCATATCCCAAGCGTCTGATTGTGGAATCCCTGTCCGCGTAAATAATCTCACAATTCCAATGCAAAAGTTGCCTTAGCGCTGGTAATAACCATTCCTGAAGTACACATTTTCATGAAAAACCAATTGTAACATTAAATTCGTCATACAATTTGATTTAAATATTGGTGCACTTAAACTGTATGATGGTAGCGAGTACTATGCAATTACGAGTTAATGCCAAACATTACCACTTTTTTGTACTTCCAATTTTTTTTAAAAATACTTGGAACACATTAAATGAGTTTGACCTCACTAATATTTAAACCTTGACCATTTTACTACAAATCACAAAAAATCCCAAGTTGATCTAACAAGGGGTTAACCCGTAATCGCTATCAGCAGAAGTTGAGATTTTGACATTGAATTAATTGGGCCATGGAAACCAAAATTTCAACACTTTAAAAACTCTCATTGAACCATAGTAGCAATAGTTATAGAGAAACGACTAATTTTGGTGCAATGGTAAGAAATTATTAGATTCAGAGAGAAGTAATAGCAAACAATTGCAGACCCTTATAGTTTTTACTTATTATACATCACCTACTTCTATTAAGGAGTTTTAAAACATCAAAATACTTACTGGGCTTCCCTTCCAGAGCATGAGGTTCCGAAGTTTTTATAGTACCAACGCTTGCAACGACCAGACAATTGAAGCCGATATAAGCAAACATATCATCCCTACTGCAAGCAGCATAAGCATTGTACCAGGTAGCAGGAGGTGGAAAAACTATGGCAGACTTTTTATCTAAATCTTGCTCTTTCATAGCCTCCGCTTCCACTTCTTCTAAATCTGGCTGACATGAACTTTCTTCCGTACCCGTCAAAGTTTTTTCCACATCAACTCCACTGCATTCTTGCATTTCTTCCATAATGAGTGTTCCTCACTGAAGAACGAGCATGAAAAGTTGAAAGTAGATAAATAAAGTAATTACAACACAAATTAACTACTAGGTTGCTGGTTGAGACCCCCCCTGGAAACAAGGGGGGTTTCAGACTATGGATGCAGACATTTCGACGTTTGACATTCAACATTAGAAAACTCGATATATATAATGCCCTTAAAATGTACGATTTAAATTTACTAATGATTAACCATTAGGTAAAACAACAATGGAATGTCTTACCCTGGACAAAAAGTCTTATTTTCCTTTCAGTATGATTTTAATTCCTCGAAGAGCCTAGAAGAGCCAAACTTTAAACAGTTAATTACTGCCAACTGGTTCACACATTCACACTACTACCTGTGAATGCATAGCAACAGCAACTACCAACTACACGCAACACGTGACAGGCAAATACAATTAATAGGAGATTCTTCGGTAAGTGGTGCACGGAAAAATTGACTTTTTTAATTTACAATTTAACCTATGTAACTGAAGATGAACTTTGACCTTCGGCCCCTTACTTAACCTAACCTAAACTAATCTAACACAACAACACACGTAAATTGTGAATTAAAAAAGTTACTTTTTCCGAGCACCACTTACCGAAGAACACCCAATTAACAAGTAATGAATATATATCTATGAAACAGAAGAGTTCGTGGAGACTTAATTGAAACTTTTAAGATAATTAATAATCTGTACTCTGTGAATCCCGAAACATACTTTGACATCGATTATGCAGGTCGACATCAATGCCCCTTTCTTGAAAAGAAGAATCGCATGAACCGAACCGGCACAAGTGAAAGAAACCAATTTTTCATACAACGTGTTGTGACTGAATGGAACCAACAGCCAAGCGAAGTCGAAGTTAAACTATAACTAGTAAGACTAAGAGTATACCTAGCACTTTCAAAGAAAAACTTGACAAGTATACAGTATACATACAAAAAGTAGAGGTTACCACAACCAGAAAATTCAGTGTTTAGTGATGTCGTGTCGTAAACGGATCAGCGTAAAAATGATCAACCATCCGGACATTCCGTACTGCAGGCAGACGGAGACAGGGACTAGTGACGTAATTACTTTATGAACCTACATCCAAAGGTGGGCCCTACGCTACAAAATAGACCTACAAGATAGGTAGCGTACCATACCGTCAGCCACCGAATCGTCGGTTTTTTTTTCGTCGGATACCATATCGTCGGCCAAGGATTTTCGTCGGACCCCATTTCGTCGTCGGCCACCAAAGCTGACAAATATAGGCTACCATATCGTCCGGTATTAAATATTGTCGGCTACCATATCGTCGGCCAAGGATTTTGTATAAGCGGAGATCAAAACCAAAACTCCTGGTCAATTTATTGAAATGTACAATGCACAAACAAGTGTCAACAATATAAACATAATTACAATACACAATAATTAGTAAGTACAATCAACATTCTTGTGTTGGTTGGTCATAAATGGAAGGCTTCATGCGTTTCTGAGATCTTATTTTCGTCTGAGGACTGTCATTAACGTCCACGCCCAACAGTTCTACTACTCGCCGCCTTTTTCGTGGCTTAATGAAGGGATAGCAGCTGATAGCTGAGATTCATGATTTAGAGGCTCATCGTATACAACTATTTTCCCCTTTTCGCCGACAAATATAACTTACTGAGCCACATTTCTCTTCCTTACTTGTGGTGTATTCATCAAAACCAATTCAAAAAGAAACATGACTCGATACATTTTTAGATGAAATTCCGTGGCCGACGATATGGTAACCGACGAAAATCCGTGGCCGACGATATGGTGCCTGACGAAAATCCGTGGCCGACGATATGGTACCCGACGAAAAAAAGCCGACGATTCGGTGGCCGGCGCGTCGATTTGACACAGAATCACAAAATAGGGTAGGATGTGCTAACCCTGACCCCTGACCCACTTCCCCTCACCAGTGTGTAATAATGCTTTCGAAGCTGTAGTGAGAACCGGGCCTGCAAGAGACGAAGTCTCAAATCTGTACAGATTCTACCCGGAGAACATTTATTATTATTATATGTAGGTTGATTTTTTCGCCTATTTAGCCTACCAAGAAGGGTAAAAAGTAGGTAGGGTGAAAAAACTAATAAGATGTAAGGGTAGGCAAAGTACCCCTACAAATTAAGTATGAAGAAAAAAAAATTACTGTTCACGATTTTGCTATCTCGAGGTTGCTTTTAAAAAACGTGGATTTGCTCATTCATAGCTTCCGAGTAAGACACTCGGCGAGCATTCACAAATGATATTCAATCTTCCACCCACCTAGTTTCGTGCCTTTCGAAACAGTGCAATCAAGGCAAAACTTTCGCACCTACCCACTTCGCAGAGAATAATTTATCAACG
>JAAXYX010004466.1:0-12319 GCA_036851915.1 Ptenothrix huangshanensis
TTTAAAACTCCAATGATTTTCCATTAGTACCTAAGTATATGCGTGTACAAAAGATTGGAGTTAAGGACCGAGATTGAAGGTTTTTATCGCCAGTATGAATATATTTAATTGAATTTGTTCACACAAAATGTAAATTGCATTTCGAGGACGATATGGCTTCGTGTTCAACAACATAACTTCATAATAATAGTAGAATTACCTGCACTCAGTATCGACGAATTTTTCTTACAAAATAGTTCTTATTAAAGCTGATTAAAACAAAATTTTTAATTATTTCCACATTTGTAGTTGTTAAATACATGACTTAAATCCAAAACAGGATCATAATAAATCATAGGAAATTCTTTAAAAGGTAGTTCAGTTAAAAATGAGTTACGCTGCATTGAGAGGATGGAGATTGAAATCCTCAACTGTCATCCTACTTATTGGCCTTGTTTTTCTAACTGCAATTCACATCAGCTTTAGGCCCAGTCTCGTAATTAATAACAACCGAAATGATCACTTTGGTGAGAACTTCAACCAAGTGTCTATAAATACTGGAAATAAGAAAATGGAACTCAGGCTAAAACCAGGAGGAGCTCAAGACAGAAAAATCTCTATCTTTGTAAAATATCATAAAAGTGAACAAGAAGTGATTCCTACATCTGGAATTCAAACTGATCAAAAGAAGAAAATTAGAATACAAAATAGAAATGAAAATTCCAACAAAATCGGCAAAATGGAAATAGAAAACAGAAATTCCAACAAAGTTGGAACGGAAAGCAGAAATGGAAATTCTATCAAAATCAGTAAATATGAAGAAATACTGCAGCGAGAGCCAGATTTTAATGAAAAGCTTCAAATTTTTAATCAACTTGGAATAAAACGAATTGAGAAACGTGCAAATGATAATAATAAGTATTTCAGGGATGATAAAAATCACAACGTAAATAATTTTTTGGAAGGTCTTAACAAAATAATGAGGAAAAAGTTCAAGGCAATTCAAGGAAAAAGGCAGGCGGTAGTTTCAAAGGCGCAGGAGGTGAAGCTTAACCTGTTAGTTTTCATTTTTACATGCTATTCTGTATTTAATTATATTAATTAATAATAATCAGAAATTAGTTGAAAATATTATTGTAGTTTAGAAAAATGTTGTCTGATTTGCGCCTAAAAATTGTGTCTACATTTACGTATTTCCTGCTAGATTCGCAGAAAGAAACCGATCCAAAGTTAAAATAATTGTGGCAGCGATTGCCTGCGGACAGCAGAGCGATCAACTAATGGTTTTACTGAAATCTGCCGTTTTGTTCAGCCAAGATGCGGAATTGCACTTTATCGTATTTGTGGATCAAGACTCGATCATGAACGTTGGACTCAGTGTCAGTTTTAAAAAAATTTCAGTCTGCTTTTTTAGTTCAAATTACGATTCTTTTTTTTGTAATTGTAATTTTATTAATGTTGAAAGTTAACTGCAGTAAGGCGACCAGAAAAATACTTTTTTTGAGTTTGAAATTCTTTTTTGACTTTTAAAGAAAATAACACTTTCTTGACATGTTCTGGTCTAATCGTAAGTGTCTAAGTAGATTGCTAGAAGCCTTTTCTAGATGAAAACTTCATTTTGACTTTATTTTAGCTACTGGAAATAAAATGGATTACAGAAGCCTTGGGTTTAAGCTTCTCGTTTGAAATTTACCCAGAATGGTTTCCTCAGATTAATGGTGTTAACTGGAAAGACATGTATGCAAAATGTGCCACTCAACGGTTGTTCTTTCCTGTAAGTTAATTACTTATGTAATCGATGCATACGTCAAACGTTAATTTAACTTATCATGTGCCTTACTTTCATAAGAAATTTGTTGGCCATTTGTTATGAAAATTCGGTAAATTAGTTTCAATGTACCTAGTTTAGTTAATGGAATTTGCAAATTAAAAATCCTGCAGATGTTATTACCTCACGTTGATTCGGTTATTTACCTGGACTTGGACACAATAATAATTTCAAATTTAACTGAACTCTGGCTTCATATTCCCAACAAGATGAAAGAGAATAAATTAGCTGCGTTGGCTGCAAACAATGAGGATAGAGCTGCAAGCTGGTATGATGGTAATGAAGTGCCTCACTATGGACCTAAAGGTAGTTAATTGTTGTACAAAAAATTTCATTTATTATTCCATTATTATGAATAAAGAACATTATTAAAAGTTTTGATGATTTGTTTGTAGGTCTAAACGCTGGGGTAATGCTCATGAATCTGACCCAAATGAGAACTTTCCATTTCGAGGACAAGTCCATAGGAGCCCATGCACTTTACCACGAACACATTAAATTAGCTGATCAAGACATAATTAATATCATCTTTAGTGCCTTTCCGGGTAATCAAATTTCTAACCAGAAAAATGAATAATAATTATGAAGTTTCAATAAATCTAAGCAGCTAATTGTTTGGCTTTCTGTAATTATTGTAGAGAAGTTGCTTGAGCTGGATTGTTCCTACAATTTCAATTGGGTTCATTGTGGTGGGGAATTGCTTGGTTGTGCTAACAACGGGACTGTAGAAAATATTTGTTTTTGCCGCTCAGCAATACGAGATGGGGTGAAAATTGTTCATGGAAATGGCGGGACTTTTCAAAGTACCTACGCGCATCACTTGTTTCTACCAGAAATGCATTCTGCCTTTGAAAAGGTTATTTTATTTGACATAATAGAATTTTTCACCTTCCTGATTTTAAAACTGATTAATTGGAATTATGAATTAATGATATTCTGACTACATTATGTTCCATTCTTCCTTTTAGCTGAATCTACTTACAGATTCCTATGTGGAAATAATAATGAATCTGAAGAGAAGTTTTACAAAGCTGATTCCACGTCCTTGTTTCCCTCTGTCCGCTGATTTGCTTTACGGAAATGCAGAAACATATTTGAAGAATTTGAATCACAATTCTTTCTAATTATTGCAAATCAGTAAGAATTGCAAAAACATTGCATTATGGGATTTGTTTTCCTTTCGATGCAAAAGCTGATATCTTTTACCGGACAGTGTGCATTTTCAAAGAATTTATGGCTTCGTACGTTTAACGGCTTTAGACCACACTATGTAGTATTACGTGCGTATGTAAGTATAATTACAATTGAAGAAAATCATCATTTCCGTGAAGTCATAAGACAACAAATTATTCCTTATTGTTAGTTAGCTAAATATTTGTAGTGGGGGAGGTTAATTTATTTAATTATTATTTATATGTATTCAATTACATACATACCGTAGCTATGCATTTAGGCATTTTTGTTTTTAGTGATTCGTCATCGTATGACTTGTTATAACGTTTTAAAATAGAAATATGAAAATAAAACATTTTGCTCTGTTTCAAGAAGTCATATGAGAACGTTTGACATATATTTAAGGCATGTAGCTACGGCGTTTTCCAAGATCTTATATAGTCTCATATCACAACAATATCGGAACGTTTTACACTTTTTTAATACTTAAAATTAGAACTTTTTTGCACAATTATTTACCCAAGAAAATTAGGTAAATAGTTTTGCAAATTGAAACCATTTCCATAAGAACGTTTTGCATACTTTTTAACTAAAGCATTTCCATAAGAAAGTTTTGCACATCTTTCAAAGCATTTTATTAGAACGTTTTGCACATTTTTCAAAGCATTTTATTAGAACGTTTTGCACATCTTTCAAAGCATTTTTATAAGAACGTTTTGCACATTTTTTAATTAAAGCATTTCCATAAGAACGTTTTGCTCATTTTTCAAAGCACTTTATTAGAACGTTTAGTACATTTTTGAAAGAATTCTATCAGAACCTTTGGTACATGTTTCAAAGCACTTTATTAGAATGTTTTGCATATTTTTCAAAGCACTTCATTAGAATGTTTTGCATATTTTTCAAGGCACTCTAATAAGAACGTTTTGCACATTTTTCAAAGCACTTTAAAGGAACGTTTAGTACATTTTTGAAAAAATTCTATCCGAACCTGTTGTACATGTTTCAAAGCATTTGGCTACAATGTTTTGCAAATTTTTCAAATCGTTTTATCAAAAAGTGTTGCATAACGTTTTGCAAATTCTAAAAATCAGTTTATTTCACCGTCTAAAACATCCTATGAGACTACGCTACGAAAGTAAAGATATTCAGTTTTGCATTTTCATTGGCGATATAATAGTAAAATATTACATGTTATTCCAACAATTTTACGACTTCCTCAACCTAATCAGAATCCTCCACCTAAGTGGAAAAATTATAAAATGATGTAGTAAATATTTCTTCCGTTATTTTAATCAATCTACATTCATATCTATAGCCAATTGAATGTCATGTACCCGATATTATTATTGCAAAAATATGACAGTAATTACTTTGCTAAGTTAACTATTAGTAATGTGGATGCATCGAAGAATTTTTGCAATGCAATGTCGAAGCAGAATTACATATTTGTTGTGGAATACAATCCGTCCGGTTCGTGAAAAAATCTGCAAATGACGAGTAACTATAATCTTAACATAGCAATCCCTCAAACCTATAGTATGAATGAAGGAAATGCAAAGCGACGCAAATCTCTCCCGTAATCGCAACGTGTCACATTTCCATTATTGGCACATTAAAGACAAGCTATATTGAATTTCTAATTGAATGTAGTTACTCGATTTTGAACGGAAAACCTGTACCTATGTACTGCAATTTGTAATTAATTAATACACCAACATTTTATACACATAGACCTAATTATTTTAAGTACATCATACTTTTTACTGATATCAACTGACCAAAGGATTTTATTTATAAGTTACCATCCTCTGTATAATTTTAGCTAAAGCATTTTATTATGAATCACATTCATCGCAAGTATTTATTTGATTACATCAAAATAATTTCTATATGGGAGTGAGGAATTTTTAGGCGAGGCTCCGAGTGTATCCACCACATCACTTCCCTTCCTTTAAAATTAACACATTTATTCGAATATTTCCAGGTGGTGTCTTTAAACCAGTGATTAAGTGACATTAATTAATTCTGGATTTTTAACTCGAGAAAACTCCAAGAGGAAACTGCAAAATGGGTGTATCCCATTTTTGGGGATGGAGGCTATCGCTTTTTATAGTAAGTAATTAATATGTAATTTCCATCCAATTCAACACAATAGTTTTAGTGTATATTCAAGTACAATTACAAATTATAATTTTAATCTCTGTTTAATTTCACTGCAAGATTAAATATTTGAAAACTATTATTTTGACTATTGTAATTACATTTATTCACATTCCATTTTTTTTTGAGAAAATGCTTTTCCAACCCCCAAATATCAAAATAATGCGTAATTAATGCCTAAATATTTTAAAATGTCAACTTATGATTGTTTGCCTGAAAATTCTAAAATACTGCTTTTTGAGCCGCAAATGCATTTAATGTATTTTTAACTGATTCTTTCTGGCTTATTCGTGGTTTTTCTGAAATTGATGAAATATTCCCTTTTTTCTACTCAAAATGCTAAACTTCTGGTGTTTATTTATTTCAACGTGCTTCAAAAAACTAATTCCAAATTCAGGTTAACGGAAGTTATTATTTAATGACTAATTTTTAAAAGCAGGACTAAAACTAGTTCCTTAAAGCTGCAACAGTAGAAAGCAAGTCGAGAAAAGGCTAAAATAATTTTAAAATAGTAATAATAAATAAAAAACTCCTCTTTGGAATTTAAAAAGCTATTAATGCCTTTTAGTTACATACATTTTTAATTTTCTTCTTGCATTTCTGCTATAGGTCGGTTGAAAAAGTTTAAAAAACTTACGACCACCATACCAATGCTTTCAATGCTTTTGGTCGTCAACTTTTGAAAGATATTTTTATGTAATTTGAAAATGACGATGCAAAACTAAATTGATCTACAATTGAATATTAAATAGTTTTCAATGAGGAATGTCAAACTAATTAACTTTTCTTATTCCCGCAAAGGCCTTCCTCGCCTCTCTTTCCGGTGGCTCGGGCAATCCTGGACTTCTGACGCATGAGGAAGGACTTGCGGCTCCAGTCTCCTCCTTACTCCACCCACCCCCTAAACATCATTCTGCGCATCATCATGCACACCACAAACCCACTCCAGCGCCTGCGCCAACCCAAATCTCTGATCCACCAGCAGGAACAAATGCGGAAGACAACTCTCCTTCACCCAACCCTCAGGAATATGAATTGACGGACACTGGGAAAAAAGTTGCGGATCCTTATCAAGTTGATCCTCCAGCCAACCCTCCTCATGCACAATATCCTCCTCCAATATCCGATCCTGTTGACTCTTCTTCATACACCCCACCAGTGGTCACTTCTCACCATCCTAAGCATCCTGTTCACCATCATCCTGCTCCAATTCCACCAACAATCCTTAAAACAGATGACCCAACTGTGTACAGTCCTTTGAAGTCCAAATGCTCCAGTAGTAACTCATCCTGTCATTTCCCCTCCTTCCGTTCCCGTTCCTCCTCCTCCTTATTATCCATACCAAGTACCTCCGAATCCATATCCAAATCCAAATCCAGCTCCGACTCCGACTCCCAATCCAGCAAAAACTCCTGAACCAGCAACCCCTCCCCCTTCAACCGCTACTGTGCCATATGTACATCCACCTGGTCATAACATAGTTACTGCTGCCACACCTACTCCTTACCCTTTACCCCGGCCCTACGATCCAAATTCAAGAGTTAATCCACCATCTATGCTTCCTCCTTCGCCTCCTCCTTCCATATATGATCCTAGAACACTAATGAATACTTCCTATGCATCCTACCCAAATCACACTGATCCCAATGCAAAACCCCTTCCGAAATCCCGTGCAGAAGTTGACTACCCGCCTGCAGTTATTGTAAATAACACGCCACCCTATGTCCATCCTATTTACCCCACCCTAACGAGTCCAGTTGCTCCCCCATATCATGATCCACTTAAACATATTACTCCTCCCAGAATTGACCCACCTGTTTATAACTATCCGCCAGAACCCCCGAAAAATGTACTTCCGCCACCCATAATTTATCCCCCACCATATACTCCGCATTTACAGTCACATCCTCCTAGTGATCCTACAAAACTTCACAGTACTCCAGCACATATTCCTGTAAATCATCCACAACCACATTATCCTCCAGTGTATACACCTCCGAAAGTGGATCCTTTGCCTTATGATCCTCAACGACATGCGCATCCAATAGTCACACCTACACCCAGTGAACCACCAAAGGTCGCACCTCCGCCCTATGAACCACCAAAAGTCACACCTCCGCCCTATGAACCACCAAAAGTCACACCTCCACCATCAGTAGATCAGCCAAAATATTATATCCCCACGAATAACCTGGCACCTACACCTACACCTTATATGGCACCGCCAACACATGTTCCTTATCCTACTCCAACAAGCGCCCCATATCCCAGCTATACTAAAGAGTATAATGCGACAGCACCATCGCCACCCTATGAGAAAGTTGTGAGTTCTCCAGTCACCATTTTGAATTACACCGCGCCATATCCTCCAGGGGATTATTATAACGAATCCGATCCGTATTCAGAAAAGGATGACCCAGAATATGATAAGTCCGAATATCCTGCAGAAGATCCTTCGGCCTCTTATGATGATGGTAATTACCCGTCTAAGCCCCCTTATAAAGATCCTTCCACTAAAGACGACTATAATAATCCGCCGTACACGCCCACTTATAAGGATCCTTCCGCCGGAGGCGACTATAAAAATCCACCGAATGCGCCCCCTTATAAAGACCATTCAACGAAAGACGACTATAACAATCCGCCGTATAATCCCACTTATAAAGATCCTTCCACTATATAACAATCCGCCGTATAATCCCCCTTATAAAGATCCTTCCATTAAAGACGACTACAGTAATCCGCCGTACGTGCACCCTTACAAGGATCCTTCCGCCGGAGACGACTACAAGAATCCGCCGTATACGCCACCTTATAAAGATCCTTCCGCCGGAGCCGACTACAAGGATCTGCCGTATACGCCACCTTATAAAGATCCATCGACTAAAGACAACTACAATAATCCGCCGTACACGCACCCGTATAAAGATCCTTCCACCGGAGGCGACTATAACAATCCACCGAATGCGCCCCCTTATAAAGACCCTTCCACTAAAGACGACTATAACAATCCGCCGTATAATCTTCCTTATAAAGATCCATCCACTAAAGACGACTACAATAATCCGCCGTACGTGCACCCTTATAAGGCTCCTTCCACCGGAGGTGACTATAACAATCCACCAAATGAGCCCCCTTACAAAGACCCTTCCACTAAAGCCGACTACAACCTGCCGTATACGCCGCCTTATAAGGATGCTTCCGCTGGGGACGAGTATAATAAACCACCGTATAATCCTCCTTATAAGCATCCTTCCGCCGCCGACTATAATAAACCACCGTATAACCCCACTTATAAAGATCCTTCCACTAAAGACGACTACAATATACCGCCGTACGCGCCCCCTTATAAGGATCCTTCCACTAAAGACAACTATAACCATCCGCCGTATAATCCAACTTATAAAGATCCCTCCACCGCCGACTATAATAACCCGCCGTATAATCCCCCTTATAAACATGCCTCCGCTGCCGACTATAATAACCCGCCGTATAAGCCTCCTTATAAAGATCCTTCCGCCGCAGACTACACTAACCCGCCATATATGCCGCCTTATAAAGATCCTTCCACTAAAGACGACTACAATATTCCGCCGTACATGCCCCCTTATAAGGATCCTTCAACTAAAGACGACTATAGCCATCCGCCGTATACGCCGCCTTATAAAGATCATTCCACTAACGAAGACTATAACCATCCGCCGCATAATCCCCCTTATAAAGATCCTTCCGCCGCCGACTATAATAACCAGCCGTATAAGCCCCCTTATAAAGACCCTTCTGTTGCCGACTATAACCATCCGCCGTACACGCCGCCTTATAAGGATCCTTCCGCCGCCGACTATAATAACCCGCCATATAAACCCCCTTATAAAGATCCTTCCACCCCATATGACCACAGTTCTCCCCCGCATAGCCCTCCTTATGAAGATAAAAAGGAATATAACCCCCCTGCACCCTATAAAAAACCAATAACGAATGCTTCTCCCCCATACAAAAAACCCCATGTATCCCATGAGCTCGATCCCTACTCCCCTAATGGATATGAATTTCCCAAGTATGTGCCATCAGAGGAAGATAAATCCAGAGATTACACAGTCTATGCGGAACACGATCCACTCCCACATTCACCTAATGACTGTGACGACCATCATCTATACAATCCAGCTGTGTATAGTCATCCCTCAACTCCTAACGAATATGACGACAATTATCCTCCGCAGATTCCATACTACCCTCCTGTATATCAGTATCCATTACCTATATATCCCTACGTTTACCCGATAGCTTATCCTCCTGTAATACATCCATCCGGATATGATGCAAAGATGTATCCTGTGCCATACTCCCCGGGAAAGAAGGTGTCACCACCCTATTCAAATAAGGATGCTCCAAAGTATTCTGATCCAAAGGAGTATAAGCCAAAGCCAGAGGAGTATAAACCGAAGCCAGAGGAGTATAAACCGAAGCCAGAGGAGTATAAACCAAAGCCAGAGGAGTATAAACCGAAGCCAGAGGAGTATAAACCGAAGCCAGAGGAGTATAAACCGAAGCCAGAGGAGTATAAACCGAAACCAGAGGAGTATAAACCAAAGCAAGAGGAGTATAAACCGAAGCCAGAGGAGTATAAACCGAAGCCAGAGGAGTATAAGCCAAAACCAGAAGAGTATAAACCGAAGCCAGAGGAATATAAGCCAAAGCCAGAGGAGTATAAACCGGAGCCTGAGGAGTATAAACCAAAGCCAGAGGAATATAAACCAAAGCCAGAGGAGTATAAACCGAAGCCAGAGGACTATCAACCAACTGAATACAAGAAAACGGATTATGAGGAAGTAGAGCCCAAACCATCCGAGATTGTAGAGGCAATTTTAAAAGAAGAGGAATATGGTTCCGAAGACCCGTATTCTGTACCAGAAGAATACAACCCATCACTAAGTTCCTACAGCCCGGGAATTCCCCATCAAGATTCAATTGTACATCATGAGACGCCACTTGTCGAACCATATAATCCTTCCGTGCCCCACTCTGAACCTGTCGTAGACCCATACGAGAGTGAGGAATACGAGTCATATGAAGAGGATGAATATTATCCTGACTCCGAGACAGCAGCCTATACTCCATCAAACAATTATGATAGTACAAGTCAGTACCAAAATGAGGGACAGAAATACACGGAGCCAAGCTTGGAAGGATATGGGCGATCTCATGATAGGCTGGAGCCAAATGGAGACCCAAACTCGAATAAATTCCCACATGGACATAAAGCTCCGAAGCAAGGGGAAATAGAGCATAGAGGAAACAAAATGAATAAAGTTGGAAAGCCTTTTAGAAATGAGCCCGCGCATATTCAAACAAGGCCACAACATCAAGTTCCCGAGCGCAATAAAGAATCGCTTCAAAAACATTTTAGTCCACCCGCGCAGAACAAAGAACAGCAGCGCCATCCACAACAACGTCCAGCGCCTGCACAGAAAATAATGGAGCCTATCCCAAAGCAATTGGTCCATCCAACGCCTGCGCAGCATAAGGAAGAGCAACGCCAACAACAGTTTGCGCATCCAGGGTCTGCACAGAATCGGCAAGGGCAACACCAACAGCATTCAATGCATCCAGCGCTTGCGCAGAAAAAAGAAAAGCCCATTCCTATGCATTTAAAGAATCCAACGCATGCCCAGACAAAGGAAGAGCCCATACCAATCCATTTAATGCATCCTGCCCCTGCGCACATTCAAGAAGAGCAACGCAAACAACATTTAATTAATGCAGCGCCTGCGCAGATAAAAGAGGAGCCTATTCGCGTGCAACCAATAAATCCAGCGCCTGCGCCGAATGGGGAAGAGCAGCACGAAAAGCATTTGTTGCATCCAGTACCTGCGCAGACAGAAGTAGAACACATTCCACTGCATAAAATAAATCCATCGCCTGCACAGAAAATCGAAGAGCCCATTCCACTACATGTAATAAATCCCGCGCTTCCACCACAAAAAGAAGAGCCATCCTTACCTGAAATTCCACCCACCCCTGTGCACAACCCCATAGCTGAAAACGCTCCAAAGCTCCCAGTCCCACCCACACCCGCTGAAATTCTCCCAGAAAATCCCCCTCCAATGATTCCAGAGCCTCAGGCGCTTGTGGAAGAGCCAGGGAATGAAAAACACAAAACTAAAGAACATCCACCGCCAGATCCACGAGACGAGGATGAGAAAATTCCAGCTCCTCTTGTAGAAAACCCCGAACTACGAGAAGAGAAGGAAGAAGCACCAGCTCTCCCTCAAGAAAATCCCCAACCACCGAAGCGTAAACACATAAAAAAGACCAAGCCTGCACCCCAAAGGATTGTAGAGGAAGAAAAAGTCCCCGCCACTCCATCCCTTCCTCCAGTGCCAAAGGAAGAAGAATCAAAAGTCCAGGAAATACCAAGGGAAGAAGAAAAGGTTCTTGTACAAGAAGTTGTAGAAAATCCTCCAGCTCCTGAGCCAGTTCCTGTTCCAGTACATACGGAAAAACAACATAGAAAACACCATAAAAAAGAAAGACCTCCTGCTACTCTTCCTGCTCTAGAAGAGAGAGCCAAAGAAGATCCAGGAGACTATTATGAAGAACCTTATCCTCCCCCACCTCCGGCTCCAATTCCAGCTCCAGTCCCAATTTATGAATTGCCATTACCAGAAATAGTAGAAAGTCAAAATTATCACAAACCAGATCCAATATACAAAGAAGTCTTTGACTCTGCCCAAAGTGTTAGCCACGAGAAAATTATCCATCCACCCGTTTACATTCCAAAGCCTTTCCCGGGAACAAAGTATCAAAAACCAGGTCAAATTAATTCCAACAAAAATTCTCCAATACCTCCAGCTATTTATAAAGGAGTCCAAAAACCAATCCAACAAGGACCGGCTCCTAGAGGAAACTCAGCCCCAAATGCAAAATTGCCCCGGCCAACTTTCCCATATCCTGTTCGACAACCACCACAATATTGGCACCCGTATGCCTACCCACGTCCAATTCACATGCCCTACCATTACCCATACTATCACGTTCCACTCTACCACTATTACCCCACACCTGTCTATACAGTTCCCCTATACCCATATCTGCCAACCAAAACCCTGCCCTATGGTAATCTAACGGTCAGTCCAAAACCTGGAAGTTTACCAGCACCAGCACCAGCTGTAG
>JAAXYX010004467.1:0-12317 GCA_036851915.1 Ptenothrix huangshanensis
TGTGGATGTAGTAACTTCTTATTTTTGATGTGAATCCAAGAATTGATACAAATCATAATTCCATTTTGAATGATTTGTATTCATCCAGACTGACTGACTGTTGAATTAGTTTACCGTAAATTCTCCGATACTTTTTAATTTCTCGTTGTTGATTGCGGTATGATTATAACATAAGCAATTTAATCGGCGCGAAATTGTTGCATTCTGAACACAATCATGGCGGATTAGGAACTGCTTCAAGTTGCAGAGATCACATGGTTTGCTCTTAGCCAGGCTTACGTAGTTGAAGCCGTTTTAAGATAGTTTGAGAGGTAGTTATAGTCTAGTTAAGATCTAGCATGGTAATCTATTGTGGAAAATTATAGGTAGGAACTTTAGGTGAGTATTTGAAGCAACGATGTTTGTCAGGGGGTAGTTGAACTGCTTTTACTGAATGGATACCACGACGGAGAGACTACAGATGAGAGTGCATGGCGTGGAAGTGGAGAAGAGGAATGTAAGAAATGCAGTGCTGCAGAATTGAATAGTTATTAGAGCTACAATAGAGACTAGAGAATTCATCAGGCTTCGAATGTAATTTCGCTTCATAAAATAAAATGTGATGAAAAGGTGTCCGGGCGCAGATAAGCTTCTGCCCTTTGGAAATACTCAGACTTATACGAAGCAATGTGTATATGTATTAGACACGCTAAGTTTTGCTGTTTCAGTCTCTAGTAATCGTTTTCACAAATACTCTGTCCGTCTGTTTACCTCTGATCTCCTCCCGTATCTTCCAATCCGCTTCATTCACTCAGTCAGTCATTCATTCATTCATGTAGTGTAATAATATATGAAATAGATATGATTGCCTTTTACATTCAGCGTACCTTAGGGTATGAAGCGTACGAGCTATCTGTCTATGTACGATGGTAGAGGGAGACCGGTGTGTCGGTGATAGAAACATGGTGTCGAGTTTCGACTCCCGTATTTCGCTTCCTTATCCGGGTACTGGTGCACTAAATGAAAATGTTTTCACATATTTTCATCCGGATGTGAATGTGTGGATGACAAGGTGATATGATAAAAGAGTAAAAAAAGAAGCTTATCCTTCATTCGTAACTCAGCTCTCCTCTTAGCTTCTACGTCAAGTCTAATGGAAGCTTTCAGAATACTTTAATTCAGTCTGATTTTATACGGATCTCGAGTCCTGAGGAGGGAAACAAGAATAAAATGCAAGTCGAAGTATTTTTCACTGAGCTTTCACGTCGTCTTTGTATTATTTTGCGATAATGATATTCCACTGTGTATGTATCTTCAGATCTTCAATTTACCTGTCTCACAAAGCGGTCAGGGATTTATGTTGAAAATGGAAGTAGGTACTCCGTTTCTCCCCTTATATATTATGAATTGCTGACTGATTTACATAGAACGCGATGTTCAGTAGCAGCATTTCTCATGTTGCTCATGCAGGCTCGTCATGATGATAAGGAAGAAATGTGAACTTACTAGGTTTCTTCAAGGAGTAGACAGCTTTTGCCAGTGGGTATTTTCTTTCCCTTTTCTTATCTTCCTTCAGATACACCATCCTAAAGGTCTTCCTCAATTATAGTTACATCTTTTGACACCCTGTAAGCCAGCTGAAATTATCCTTCTTGTGTATAAAAAACCTGTGAAGCAAGAGGATATCTAGTATGGTTCGGATGCCATTGTGTAGGTAGGGTTCTATTTTGTATCCCTGGAATTCAGTTCGAAAGTTCTTTCACATTTTTTATTCATTGATGACTATCATTGCCAGAACCAATTAATTAATGAAATCCATAACTTGTGTAGTTTTAGTCAGATTACTGCTAACGTGCTTGGCTGCTTTAATGTCTGACTTAAACTATAATTTGAAGTAATTATAATTTTAAGGCTGGTTTTATTCGAAATAAATTAATGTCAGGTTTTGATTATTTTTGTAAGTCGTAGTTGTTGGTGCTGTCAGCCTTAATTAATTAGGCCTATTAATTCTGCACCTTTTCACTCTTAAGCTATTTTACGGCCGGAGATATTGTTTACTATCAATTTCATTAAAATATGCATTGTAATAGAAAACATACTTCAAATTAGCTATCATTAGCCGATTCTGTTGTACATATAATTACGTCTTACCAAATAGAATTATCATCTTTTGACACCAGGAGAATTAAGATTTGGGGAATACCGATAAAATGTTTCTTTCCCGTAGCATCGTCGAAGGTACAAATCTCATCCACTTTGACGTCGTGTTGTATTACAATATATATATAAGAAGGTGTACGTATAGGTATACACACATCTTATTTGGAACAGTGCCGGATATTCATACAATCCCTATTAGTAGGGTTATCTTGAAAAGCTTGAATTTTGTCGTTATCGCTTGCTGTGGCACCACGGAATAATATTCGAAAATGTCAGTTTCATGCTGACTACCCACAATAGCTATTCAAGAATAATAATCTAAAACAAGAGAGCCGTTATTCTACCTAGCAAATACTGACATTTTATTGATGACAGTTTTACAGATACACCCGTCGTGGTTGAGGCTCTTTGTATCTTGAGTAATATCTTGATTTTCGTGGAACATTGTCATTTTGTAAATGATGTCATTTTGGTGGATTTGAGATTCTTTCTCGGTCAGACTTGGTAGCTTTTACGTTATACTTGGTGTGAATCTGTGTTGTCTTTATAGCTAAATGATCCTACATTATTTGGTTTCGTACCAACGTCATTGTTTCCGGTTTTTACTACTGAATTAAATTTTCATCACCGCCGTAGCTTACACCCTATTATATTTGAGTCATATCCTTAGGCTTTACATGATGTATTGTATTCGGCTATTTTCAGTGACAACGCTCACTTGTGAGCATGACGATTTATTCTATGCCGTACGTAGGGACATTATTATAGTCTTCTCTAATACTTTACTACGGTGATAATTTATTCTTTGCCATTTATTCTCCAGCAAAATAAATGATTGTGGAATCATGAAACTGCCTGCATGAGAGGAAAAGAGGAGATTACATTCATGGTATGTACGTACCATTGGCTATACTCATCTTTGCTGTCAGTGGTGAAATTTAGTGTAAGCACTTATATGGAGAGGCTGTATGTATATGTGTGAGCAAAAGGGATACTAGTAGGCTGGCTATGTGTCATTCCAGAAGTTTCAGTAGAAATTGTTTTCTGACAAGTGTTGTAGTTGTAGATATGGTTCTGTAGGCAAAGGCTACAATATTTTTATATTTCATTTCATGCTTTTCACTTGGGCTCTAGTTAAGCTTCGACCAGGTCAAATGTTCAGTATAAAAGTTGGGTTTGTGTATAATTCATGTTAGGAGGCTGTTTGGTAAAAGTAATGAGGAACGAAGTGTAGCTAAAGTTGTAATTAGAAAATACATAACATGACATGAAATACGTCCTGAAGATAAATGGAGTGAAAGTGAGGAGAAAGGCCAAAATACTCTATCCTTCTGAAGTATGTAGAGAGAGATCGAGAAGAAAGTTGTAAAGTATAATCGACTTTGGTTTTTGCCGGATTCAGTGACGAAGTATCAGCACATCCTGAAGTTGATATTTATAACATGAGTCATGTAGTTGAAGTTGATTGGCAAAGCAAACTGATTACTGTAGTCGAAAGTTCCACAGGAGGTACCTCATTGGTTTAAATTTATTTTTCCTGTAATTTGAATTGCTGTAGAAGCGAGTTCGGTAATGCAACAATTTCGCGCAATATTAGTTGGTAGATTGATCTTGCTATACTGTCATTGGAACAACGCCAGGAATTCGGAGAATTTGACTAAAAGTCAATAAGACTAACCGTTGGAGAGTTATCTAAAAGCCGGAGCAGTCACGTTTAATGCATTCCAAACAGTTCTTTTACGTGAAAGGCAGCAGTGAGTGGCTCGCTTTTTATTTCATTGTTTTTGATAAAAATTGTAAATACTCTCTAGGGAAAATCGACATGAATACGATTTTGTTCTAACCGAGCGCAGATTCATCCTTATCTTTCTATTTTTATGACGGGGGTGGAAGTACGTGTTATACTCGGTTACGTCTTGTTGTACCAATTGACTCGAATGGGAAATGAATTCGGTACAGCACATGAGAAATTGGTGTTTTGTGAATGAGGACCAGTGTGTACTGGACGTAATTGAGCAGCATGCCTATCTCACAAGATAAGTCAGCGGTGTCCACCCACATTAGTCGTCTCAACAATAACCTAATCTATCCAGAGAATTCTCTCACATCTGTGACGAGAGCGTCAGTCAGCTGTGGTGGTGGCAACTTCATAGGGAATGAGCCAAATGGCAATTCCCATTCTTTCAATGTCAATTATGCATGGGGTGGAACTGATCATGTAAATGGGGTGAATGTCAGTAGCCGATCAACTGGCAATCAGATAAACGGATCAGTTCACAACTTTATTCATTCAAATAATTCGAGCAACAATCGTGGTAACACTGTTCGGCACAAAAATATTGATAAAAACCAAGAAGAGAAATGCGGCAGAACCTTACCATGGTCGACGGATTTAAAGTTATGCAGAACTGCAGGAGCTGATGTAATACTGGAGAAATTGATAGCTCATCATCGTGGAAATCCAAGTAACCACGAAAATCCAAAGAACTTCGAAAATCAGCAGAATTGTGCTTGTTTCATCCATCTCGTCTTGTTGGAGGTCTCAACTTTGGCTACATTTTTGATTTCATGTAAATTTATACGTAGTTTACTGTACAACGGTTGATTTCGCTCTTTAGAGACTGAATGCCATGTGGATGCTTTCAACTTTTGGCATAAAATTTCACGTAACTTATGTATCCTTTGTTTTTTTAAACATAAGAATACCAGGCCAGACACGGTCTGTTTTGTCTACTTATTCTGTAGCGTTTTTCGCAGAGGTTGACGCGCCATCAATATTTGTTTAGGTCTGCATGCATTTATTGTTGCTTCCACATAAACTTCAATTCGAAAATTCAAATCGATTCTTGTTTAGATATCAATTTTTGCTGCACTTTCCCGTATTTGGTAGTCATAAGAGTTCTCCTGCTTATATTAAACATTTAACTTGCCTAAAAATTAGTAGGGCGAAGTAGTTCGTAAGTCACAGAGTTTTTTTCCTGCGGAAATTCCACGTGGCACTGAATCTAAATCGATGTAAGTAAAGTTACCCGTTGAAATTCCAGTGTGAACAGTTCATCGATGTTGTTATTTTCTCGGTCTAGCTTGGTAACATGGTTGAAGCTTCAGGAAGTTGATACCTACACGGAAAATTAGGCACGATATGTACCCTCGGTCTAATTGAATATTAGAAGTTCCTCCTACCCATTTGCTATGTGATGCGTTAATTTCCTCCAATAGCAGGAATTCTTACGTCAGAGTAATGTGCATTAAGTTTTCTGAAGGTACTTGAAAGAGTCATCACCTACTTTTTTATCCGTGTTGTATCTTTGTATGCGTCTGGACGTGGTTTTTACGCTGCGCTCTGTGTTCGTGTATAATTAATTCTGATACTGAAGAAAAATAAACGTCTTGCATCCTTTCTTTCTGCTTACACTCAATTTTTAGAAAATTAGTTTTAAAGTGTATGCTGGTGCAACAGAGTTGTTCGTAGTTCATGCACTATTTTTCACGGTGCCAGAATTTTATGGCCTATTTTCTTAAGATGAGGAATTAAAATTTATGTTCAACGTTGGAACTTCGTTGAAAATTAAAAGCTTATTTCAAAAGCGTGAATGAGATTTTTGAGAATTTAGTAACAGTATTTGTTACTGAATTAATCGTACCACTATACCTTAGTCTGGTGTGCAACCAATTAATTTTGAACTCAGAATTTATTAAATTATGAATTGAACTTGTTCTGAGAGTTGACTGCTATATCAAAATGGTAAGGGCTGGGTAAAATCGACTCTCGGTAAGTTCGTGCGTATTATTATTTCACTAGAATTTTGAAGCATTCTGGAATTCTGGATGACTATTCTCGAGTACAGCTCTTGCTATTAAAATTTAACAAAAGGAAATAGCTGAATCACGTGATATGGTGTTTAAGAATGGAATGAAATTGATGGATGTATAAAATAACGATATTTTAGGATTCAGGTCGTTGCTAGTTCAAGACTTAGTATATAGATTAAACACATTCCCTTTTTTAATTTTTGCAGGAGTTTGCCAGCCTCACAAAAGAATTAAATCAAGCACGAGAGCAGCTTTTGGAACGTGAAGAAGAGATCTGCGAATTGAAGGCTGAAAGAAATAATACCAGGGTAATCCACTCATTTGTTGAATATATATGCGATAATTTCGTGTGCTGTACCTTTAGCACTGACCTATTTCGTAATTCCTGGTGTTTGCACAGATTTGATTTGAAACTAAAAAATTAATGGAAAAGTTAAGTTTTTGTTGAAAAAGTATAAGAGAAAGAATCTTAAATGATTCAATCTATTGAACCCAGTATGCGTCATTGAGTAGAATTTAATGATTGTGCTATGTGCGTACGCTGCAGTATGTAAATCATACTCAGTTGTCGATTCAATGCTCTGTAGTCTGTTTTCAAATCAGAAAAGGTCCAGCCGAGCTGACAATAATCGTAGAGGAACGACTTTTCATGGTATGTAATTGTTTTCAGCTACTTCTTGAGCACTTGGAGTGCTTAGTTTCAAGACACGAAAGGTCGCTGCGGATGACGGTGGTCAAGAGGCAAGCCGCTGCTCAGTCTGGTGTTTCGTCCGAAGTCGAAGTTCTTAAAGCTCTCAAATCTCTTTTCGAGCATCACAAGGCTCTTGACGAAAAGGTCAGTTGATTTTTTTCTCTACCAATCAATTGGATCTTTTCTTGTGTTTTCATACTTCTCTGTCGAAGTTACCTGATCCACTTGGTCTTTCTGTTGCGCATTTAATCTTAACTCTGTCTGTTTTCTTTGCTAGACATAATCCAACTTAGTCGTTTATGTAACATTTCTTCCTCCCTGGTTTTCTTCAGGCTGCTCTACTGGTCTAGCAACCACATGCATGCGACTGTATCTGTATATACATGTAATGAACATCTGAGAGTTAGTTTAGATTGGATGTAAATCCTCACACTCATACATTCTCTTGCCTCCAGAAGGATTTTGGTAAAAAGCCGAGTGATCGTCCGCGGTCAGATTATCGATCAGCATCTCTAGCGTTTGTGTCGAGAAACAGCAATCCTGGTTTCTTGGCAGAGACTTAAGGGAGACCACGGGCTTGGAACCCTAAACTCTGACTCCGGTTTATGGGAAATTGAAAAATGTTTGTGACGTTCTTTTCCGAGTTTACTATCCTTTGGCAGGGGACCATTGTTGGAACAGATAACGAGGAAATTACCCCTTCATCAATGGTGAATTAATTACTAATGAATCTTCTAACTGCTTGCCAATTGTAATTATTGTGCAGTTTGGCTGAAGCTAACTTTCTAAGGACACATCAAGGTTAAGATTATTATACGTCAATGACTACGTAAGAGTAGTAAGACATATGTAGGTACATATACATTTTGTTAATGCCTATTAAATTGTTATTTGTATCTAATGCGGGACATTGTAAGGCAGCGAAATGTTGTCATTTATAATTGACAGGGAAAATACCTTGTGGTAAATACATCGTCGAATAATGTTCATGTCGTGCTGTGCACGACTTTGTTCGAAGGACGACATGATTTTGTCGCAGTATGACTATACTTTGGCTTTCTCATTTATGCCTGTCGGTGAATTTATGTTAGTCATAGCGATACGTTTGTAACAGATCTCTAGACAGGGGACGGGTCAAGTCCACTCCATCTTAGTTTGAAACATGAAATTTCTTGCGCTGAATGTAAGGATTCCTTATCCCAGCGACTTACATCTCTTGGATCTTGGGTACTTTGTTCGTCCATGCGAAACGAGTCCCAGGTGTCTCGTTCATTTTTGGGGTCGTCGTGTCTTACTGTTTTACTAATGCTTTCTAGTACATGCTGGTACAGTTCTTACGAGAGAGTCGAGTCAAACTTATCAAAGTAGGTACGTTTGAAAAAAAAATTAGCAAAGAGCAGCTGAAATTTGTGGAATGTAGGATCAACATCCCCGTCAAGAGGAGATTCTACTGATCCAACAGTTATGCTTTCACCGAAGTATATGTGCTCGTACTTACATACATTCTGCAAATATTATTAGACCCTTATGTTATAGAGGTGCAGGGTTGCTTTACAGTTAGACTGGCTGAAAGACGAGATATTTCCAGTAGATTCAATGCCTACTGCAATCGCCAAGTTTTTTGTGCCAAGTTTAGACGTTTGCGGGCATCATTAGTTTGTGAGAGATTTATTCGTAATGAGTAACCCGAAGAATACACCACTAGACACCAAAGAACGTCGGTGAAAATTCTCCGCCCATTTGAATAACGCCTGCATTCGTACGTTTCCAAACTATTGTTGTTCTACCGATGGTGCAACATAAGTAGGTAGGTAGTAGTATGAGGTCCAACAAGGTGAAGAAATCTTGATACATTGTAATACAAGAATGATCGAGCCGTTTGGATCTTATACTATGAATTTATGAGGAGTGCTTATAACATTTCAAGTAGCCCTTAAAATATCCATTCCTCGAGCTGTAATTGTAACTCGGTAACTGTTGCTATTCAATTGTTTGGAACGAGTAACTTTGGAGTCTAATATATGATTGGTAGTTCTGAAAGAGTCCTATAATGGTGAAAGTAATTACGCAATCATCTATAGGAAACAAAATTTCACAATGGCGGATTGGATGGATAGCATATTGGAATGGTAAGGGAAGTAGTACCTATATGAGGGAGTAATGATATCAGAACAACTGTGTGACCAACATATGTGACTTGCACCATGGTATATGCGTAGGCAGATATTCTTAGAGACAAAGTGTAAATACATACTGTGAAATGTAGAAGAGAAGATTAGCCTTTGCTGCATCGTGAGTGGGAAGTAAGTAGGTATAAAACAAACTTGGAAGAATTGCATCGTTCTGGTAGACCAAGTTTTGTCGAATTTGGTTGACGTAATTTTTGGAGGAAAGTGGAAGTTACATCAAGGATGCTTTACCGCATTAATTAGATTTGTACAAACAACGTTAGAGGTACCTAAATTTAACCTCGACTAACCAATTTGTTACTTCTGAAGCAGTGCTTTGAAGGTATCTGGTGAGAATGCTATTGAAGCAGATGATATTATTTCTCAGAAGAAATCAAAATTTAGAACTACATGGAGACAGAAGAAAGGCTTCTAAGTTGGGTAGGAAGGTACCTATTGAAAATATAATAAGGTACTATATCTTTCCTTCTTTGGCATATATACATATAATAGTCGTTTTACGTTTGTCTACAAATTTGTCCAGCATTGGATTATAAAGTAGGTATCTAGTTTGAAAAGACGTGTGCACACCGGAAAAGCGTCAAAGACCAAGGCTAATTGAGTTAGGGTGTTCTCATCAAGGGAAGATAAAGTACATATTTTTGTAGTAGATCACTATGACGGTTTTAAGAGACACTCACCGTGCTTGTGTAGACCAGCGGCTGAAGAATTGTTTGGTGTTTCTTGTGTCCTTAATAGGTTTTTAAGTTGGATTAGATTTCAGTGTATTTTGGGACGGATACGAATGGAGGAGATGTAGGTACCTGAAATAAGCTCGAGCATTCGCTTAAATGATTTCCCCTGTAAGGTTGGTTATTGTGGCCCACTTGAATTTTGTGTACTTTCCTGTTACGGAATAGTTAAAATTCTGAGGAAAGAAAAGCGAAGCAAAAATGTGTCTGCGTTGAAAAGTAACCTGGAGATGAATTCTCCTATGCGGAGGGTAATGCATTTTCCATATAGATACTGCACGCGGAAAAGTCCTTTTTCCTTCAATTTCTTTCGCATCTTTAGCCTAACCTTTCCGTATTCATTCGCTAAGTGGAACTTGGGGGTTACAATAAATATTTTATTACTTCTCCTCAGGGTAGATTGCTCCTTATAGGTGTGAAACTGAGAAACATTTCCTTACCATCCTGTACTATTCAGTGAATTGCTATTCCAGTTGCATTTTACCCTGCACTCGTAAATTGTGTTACTCTTTCAATATTTACTTTATTATAGAAGAAAAAGAGTTTAAGCTCCGTCGTAAGCACCGGATTGAGAAAATAACGAAGTGTGTTTTCGTCAGTATGCTATCTAAATGCAAGCAAACCCCTGAATAGCTTCGATGTAGATTATACATGAAGGTAGGCATAATCTTGCGATCCATGTCCATAATTTTGTTCCAAGAATCTGTATTGATGGCGTCGTGTTTATATGGATTATTTCCGACCTTCCTTTACATGTGCGCTTCGGTTTATAAAAACACTGCATGAACACTATTTTATTCCATTTTCCTGATGTTAAATGATATATTGGCCAAGTTATCAGTAGCGTAGTTGGTTCACCTCAAGAGTGGATTTGATGGGAATTCGATTAGGTCAATATTATGGGTACAAACTAATTTTAACGATTATTATTACCCATTCGCAGTTCGCTTACTAAATTTCAGATTTGTACTACAGTAGTTGACGTAATGTTTAAATGTTAATGATTAGTGAATAACTTGGAATCCTATTGTTTTTTCTCTTAATCTTAGGTACGAGAACGGTTGCGGGTTGCACTCGAGAGGGTTTCACAACTAGAGGATGAACTATCGCAGAATAAAGAAGAGGTACGGGTAATATTATAACTTTAACTTTTATTATATTACTTAGGTATTATAACTTTTCTGTATTCGTTATTTCCATTTACAAATCTAATGCCTTCACAGGGAAAAAGGGGAAAGAATGTAATTAATTATTCTCGAGGAAAGTTAATTTTATCGGGGAAAGAATATCTGAACAAAAATGTCTCATAAGATTTTCGTCTAGCGTGAAATGCATTATTCTTGAGAATTAAAACGTGAATAAATATTTTGATATTTGGTCCCTCCGTGCGAGATGTTTTCCCTGCACTCGACCTTGCTAGTCTAACTTTTCCGTGTAGTATGAATTGTATGTAAATGAGGTAAAAAGTTACGAGAAAACTTTCTCTTTTCCCCGTTCATCCTGTATTAGTGATACTTTGAGGTATATTATAATGCAGTTGTTGTGCCCAGTGTTGTCACACTTAACGTATTTGCAGTATTATTCACATTTGGAGCTAAAACAGAAAATGTGTTAGGTATGCCAGTTAGACGGAGAAAATAGAAATCTTCATCCTTTGTTGCTGACTTTCTTCGCTGTTTTATTAGTTGGATTCGTAACACCAGGGCCGTGCTCACCATGCCTTCTGATTTTACTTTTCTAACTGCTTACAGGCTGGTAGTATGTATGTACATGAAAAACACGGGACACACGTAGGTATCTCACACTATTTTTATGAAAAACTGTGGAAATTACTGAATGCTCGTGCGGTGAAGCATTTGTTCACACTGAGATGCTGATGGGGAAACTTTTGACAACCATTTAAAACTTTCAGCAGCATCCCTGTTTTTCAAAAGGCACTTTCTTTTCAGATTTTAAATCCATGAGCTTTGATAGGATCATTTATGTCTCTTGTTCTTATTTTTAATTATATAAAAGAATTATTGGCTCTTTCTATGTGAAATGTGCTAATGTGGGTAAAACTGCATACCTACTTGGGTTGCTATGATGCACGTATCGAATAGGTTTTGTCAGGCAAGACAAATATTTTCCTAAGCGGCGTAAGCATTGAATATGAACGTGTAACGTTTTATGTGCATTTTATCACGCTATGTTACTCTAAACTATGAGTACGGTACATATTTACTGTCTATGTGTGCCAAGAATAACTCTTTTGTGCTACAGTATTGTATTCAGCTCAAAGGTTCATCTTTTAATAACTGGATCAATGAGTAACGCTCCTCGCGTCTGTTGTAGGTACAAGCTAACAGGGACTAAAAGTTTAAGGTTAAGTAACAGCAGACTTAGAATAGTATTTTATACTGAAATTGCCAAAATGAATAGTGGAAATGCATTGCGTATACGAGTACCTATTAAAAATCATCGAGCTTAGGTAAACAGATAAAATGAGTACTGTCACTGTTACTCTTTTACTTAACCGTGCTATTAAGTCTTACGACTTTCTTTTCAGGAAGTTACAAGTAGTTAATAGTATGGCTTTGTTTATTCCACATTAATGTGGTAAACGATATTTTCACCATATGATAAATCTAAAATGGTGAAGTTCTCAAAGACATTAAAGATTAGTATCATATTACCTACTTGCTTTACTAGCCTCGCCGTGTTGTCCCCGTACTTTAATAATATAATAATAATAATGGTTTGCTTACTGTACCA
>JAAXYX010004468.1:0-12316 GCA_036851915.1 Ptenothrix huangshanensis
TTGTCACAATACTATCTAATTTAATAGCAATCCAATACACATGCACGTCCACAAACACACGAGTGGAATTCCAAAATTCCGACTTGCAAACACAATCCAATACACTTCACTTTCACAAAAAGTTTGTTCAGGTCACTATCATCCATTGCATTATTGCAAGGCTCGAGATAATCGTACGACTAAATCTCCTTTGTGTAAAGTATACCCATACCCATACCCACATCATCATATTTTTTTACCATTTTATCCCACTTCCATTTTCAATAAATCGAAGAGAAAGTTTATTTACCTAGAAAAACATGAAATATTGGAGATATAAATGGTACTTGAGAGTGCTTCCAATCCCACATTTCGGTTTTGGTTTTGGCTTTGGATTTGGCTTTGGTCGGCTTTAGGAAGCTCTTTTTGATGTGAAAAATGTGACTGGACTGCTTACAAATAAAAATTATTCTTAAAAGCTTTTTTCCCAAGTAAAACCGCAAAGCATGCTACGTCCTTTCCTACCTATAAAAATCCCACAGCCTCCAATATCACGCTGGCTTGTCTTGACTTGGTTTGCTTTGGCTGATGCTATCCCACAGTATATACAATATACTTAATGGATTCACAACATTGAAATATCGTTGTTGGCTGTTGGTATTTTGGATTTATTTGTCGAGGTTGGGGGATAAAAGGAGGAAAGTAAAAGCTCGTGGAATTTTGGCTATCTGCACATGTGATATGGTGACTGGGTGACTGGGCAGAGAGTGGATGTGGATTCAACAGGGCATTCCCAGTCTCCAAGTCCCAATCCATGGTATGGTATGGTATAGTATGGTGATGGTCGTTCCAGTCAAGTCAATGACTGCATCGCCTTTCCTCAAAAAATTCTATCTCAACTTGTAAGTACCCTTCTAATCGTCAATCGTAGCTTGTGGAGTTACTCGACGTTGTTGTACCGTTAACGTTCTAATGTCATGGTGGATATGAGAGTGTGAGTCTACATGTCTACCATACACATACATACCAAGATACCATTTACAGCCATAGTTGTAATGCACTAGCAGGGAAAAAAATTGTCGAAAGTGTACGTCAGTAGGTGTACATATGTACGTGGGAGACTATAGCAACCTACCTACCTCGTCGGTACATTGGACAATGCCTGGTAATAAATGGCCCCGCCCACACATTACATGCTGTACTGTACTCAAAACTCAAACTGTACTCCACTTATGACATGACTAACTACATAACTACATAACGACACAGCTACATAACACATCAGCAATGCCTTACTTTAAGCAACTTGTTCTGGTTCTGGTTCTGGCTCCAGCTCTTGTTCTTCTAACTGGACTGCGTGCAACTGTGTGAAGGGGAATAAAAGCAGTCATAAAAATATCTACCTTCTTCTGTATTCCCTCTCACAAACATCTTTCATTTTCCCCATTCCTTTTCTCGCAAATAAAAAATAAAAGGGGAACCGAGTGAATGGGAAGAAGGAAAAGAGAGAAATCGAAATACTGTCGAAATAGCAACGCAACGCAACAGCAACAGCAACAACAGCAGCACTAGAGCTTGTCTCTATTTACTTGTATGTAACCATGTAACGGTAACGATGTCAAATTTTTAAATTTTAATTCCAAAACCCACGATATATTTTTGCATGCTCATGTATCCTGGGAACATACACATGTAGGTATTATTCCTTTTCCTTTCATGCGAGCACACATGTAAGGGTGCTCTCATGTGTTTTGTATTCGTCATTGTGTATTCCATCGCGATACATTGCCATTTATTGGCTATGCAATGGGATAGGATAGGATAGAATAGAGTTGAGTAGAAAGGAATACACGGAAAGGCGAGATGCACTGCCTCCGCACAGGCCATGGCCATACATTTCCAAGGAATCTATAATGTAAATGTAAAGAATGGCGTGGAGTGAGTGGAAGAGTGGAGGCAAAGTGAAGGAGGAAGACGAAAGCTTGGATTTGAAAAAAGCAACGAGTGAAACTTTCTCCTCTTCTCTTCCTATTTTTCCTGTCGACCGTAGTAACGATTTTTCTGGTCATATTACGTGCCTTCAACGATCCAACGATCCAACAACCAGCTCAAAGCCAAAGCCAAAGCCAAAGCCAAAGCCAACGCTAGCACTAACACAATACATAACAGTACAAGGCACACACGGCTATTTTCAATATGCGTCTACAACACACACACACACACATACTCACTCACACACGCTGTTTTCCGACGGAGGCATACCGGAATAAAATTGAACGCAGGGATCGGAACACGAACTTTCAGGTTCTTAAGTATATTATAAGAGAGTGCGTCTTGAACTTTGAATACACACACACCCGCACAGTTTGCTCAAGTTTGCACCTGACGACTTGTGTCCGTCTACATTGAATTTGCATATTTTATACATTTTCCATGCAATCCAACGGAACGACTGGGAGTGAAAACCGAAGCTGCGGTGAGCACCAGACATAGAACAGAACACGTACATAACATAGCATGCAATATCATACGGTAAGTGCAAAGAACGGAAGAATAATACACACAATGCCTTTTGCAATAGCCCAGCATAGCATGGACTAGTATGGTATGGCATGTCAAGTCTCGGGAAACCAATAGGAGCCTATTAAAGTGCACACGCACTCGATTCAATTCCAGCTAATTCTACAAATAAGTAACCAACAAACTTTGGTCGAAATGTATAATTTGCATACATAAAGGAAGTGAATGGCAACTCCAATTCAGAGTCTGATTCCCGGTGAATTAATCATGGCTCAGCGAGTGAGAAAAACATTAGGAATTGATGCTGGCAAAAATATAGCAAAAGTATCGGCCTCGGCTTTGGTATGGCATGGCATGGCATGGCATGGCATCGGCACCAGCTCTCGCTCCCACTTCTAGTCTCTGTCTATTATCGCATTTCCACTGGAATCCATTGTTTCTTCATAAGCACACGAGAGCAAATAGGTACAAACAAATACAAAACTGTCACAATATCCACCTACAATAAACCAGGAGGGAAGGAAAATCCAAGAAATACAATACAATAGAATAGAATAGCACTCGAAGTGGCACTCGCACCAATACCATACCATGGCAAAGGAAAATAAAGCGGAGGAAGGGAAGGGGTGAGAATGATTGGAAATGGGAACTATGCAATTGTGGAATTGTGGAAAATTGTAGATGTGAGACTGGGTGTGGGAATTGGAAATGTCACCGTCTAACTTTCTATTTTCCGCTGCCTATTCAATGCACAAACACAAAGACAAAGACAAA
This sequence comes from Ptenothrix huangshanensis, assembly GCA_036851915.1. Lineage (NCBI taxonomy): Eukaryota > Metazoa > Arthropoda > Collembola > Symphypleona > Dicyrtomidae > Ptenothrix > Ptenothrix huangshanensis. The sequence continues at coordinate 3,274 of JAAXYX010004468.1, forward strand.
AACCAGGGAAAGACTGCAAGACTAAGGCAGTGGGGCTATAAATATAAACACACCAAAGGGACTTTCATTCCTACAGTCATTTCTATCGCTTGTGGTTACCTTCCACTTCCCGTTATACTCCTCTGTCCACTCTAATGGAGAAAAAGGAAGAAAGCTTACTCACAGAGAAGGAACATTCTACAAAGACTCTCTACTCGCTCTATATTATATCCTCTACCAGACCACGGTGGACTTCTTCACGGCACGATTTCGTGCCGGACCAACACAATAACTGTGTTTAGTTCAATTCTACCACACGAGTATATTACATGTAGGGGATACTACCTCCATAGATTGCACAACATGTCTTGACTTGGTTTGGTTTGCTTGGCTGACTTGTCGTGGCAGGTTTCGGTTATTACGTGTGTGTTGGTATTTATTTATAGTGCTGGCCAAGCTAAACCAAACCAAACCAAACCAAGCCAAGCCAAGCCAAGTCAAGCCAGGCCATAGGACAGGACAGGGAAGGGAAGCCAAAGCAAGCAAACATAAGTTACTTGGTGCAAGTGACTACGTAAGTAGGGCGTCCGGTTTCGGTTTCGACTCACTTTCGGTGTCCCATATGTCCCACTGTCTTCTCCTATCATCAATTCTATGGCAACGTATCCTACCGTTGCGTATTATCGTCTGGCATTTCTTTGATAATAATTGACAGCCAAGCGATACAATACAACACAAGACGGCCACGTCTCGTCTCGTGTCGTCTCGTCAATGTCTGGGTTTGGCTTGTGTTGGCTTGGCTTGGCTTGGCTTGACTTGACTTGACTTGACTCGACTCGATTCGACTCGACATGGTATCTCCCTTATTATAAGCTCACCTCATCCATAAAAAAACGAGTGAGCTTATTTCAAAATGATACGCTTGCCTAATAAGCGCGAAGTAAGTCGAACTAGCGTAAGTATCAATATCAATAGCAATCACCATCATCGACATCGACAACGAAATTCGCCAATGGGAAAATTGCAATATTGCTGCACAATGGAATAATAGAGAGAGAGAGAGAGAAGCTCAAGGCTTACCAAAAACTAATTCGGGCCAATTAATAAATGACTATTGACTACTCCTCTGAATCCTCTACTCAAATCCACGCTTCCAATTACTTACCATCAACTTTAATAATAAAGTTAAAGTTAACATGAAACTTACTTGTTTGTTTGCTGATTGCAAGTGCAGCTGAAATAATTATGTATACCAAGTAGGTATTTATGGTGATGTGATCGTGAGGATAGTGGCCGCCCAAGAGACTCATGCACGGCGAAATGATATCAAATTATGAAACGTAGACAAAAAGTTTACTTTTTCGGCTTTCCCGACGTGTAACGTTAGGCAGGAAGAGAAAGGTACAGGGTGGCCCATGTAAATAGCACGATTGTAATTGATTTTTATCACCGCATTTTTTACCTGGGCTTAAACAGTTACAGTTATGCATACATGGTAGATAATTTTTAGGAGATTTTGCTGATGCATACACCGTAAAAATTAATCATTTTAAATGCTAAAAACCTCAAAATGGTGAGGCAAAATCCTTAAAAGCGTTAGGAGAATTGTCGGAGTGCAAATTTTTGGAGATAAATTTATCAAATCTAAAATAAAATACGTTGTTGTAAAAATCTTCCAACTCTCAACAAGAGAAGTCACAACTCTTTCACTCGTTTTTTAATTTCAAACATATAATTATAATGTCAGCCAAACAGAGCAAATTGCATACATGTTGTAAATCTCTCAAAAATTCTTTATCAAACAATGAATAACTCTTGCAAGCCGGTTAAAAGATGTGCTCATAAGAAGTCATTGAAATCGTGCTATTCCCTTGCGCCACCCTTTATTTTTAGACGGTGATGTGATGCAACGTAAAGTAATGTAGCTAATGCTAATGCTAATGCTACGTTCCTATTTATTATGTATGCATGTCCCACTAGTTATCTAATCGCTCGCAGACTTTTCCATCTTTTCCATGCACCGTACTTTTTCACAGCATGGAATGGGACTGGGACCTGAGAAGTGGAAGGAAAAGTGAGTCTCGAGCCGGGGCTGGAAGTGGGACTGGGACCGGGACTGAGACTGGATGTGAATGTGTGGAAAAATGAACTGGAATTGGAACTGGAAGTGAAGCCTAAGCTGAAAGAGGTCATTAAAAGTGGAAGTCATGTTGAAAGCGAACGTTTGTCACGTCAAAAACTCACGTCACTTTCCCCGTCTATTTAGATTTCCTCTTCCTTCTTCCTTGACGAGAAAAATTGTAAAATGTAGAAATGTTCAAGGAGGAATGGGCAAAATGCTCTGGGAGAATGGGAAGGGACATTTTTCAATCGTATTTATCGTCATTAGCATCAGCAGTTCATATCACAGTCACCGTCATATTATTATTATTATCCTTCCCAACCTTTCTTTGCAATCTCAACCAACCCGCCTGAGCCCAAGCCAAAAGTAACTTCCATTCCGAATGCCATTCCGACTACAATTCCAATTCCAATTCAAATCCCGCTCTAAATTTCCACTTTTATATTTCCCACAGTTTTTATCAAGAATATTACTTTAGACTCAATTTAGTCGATTCCCTGTTTTCAGGGCATTGTATAATCACACTGTAATTATCTGATATGGAGTGTATAATTAATATCCTATCGATATTACATTCAAATTTAAATTCTGATCCAAAAGTCCGGCTACTTTCATTCTGTACACAATGCTCCACTTTCTCTATGTATGTACCTTTAATTACTTATACAATATACCATTCATTAATTACTGAGCACTGATTGTCCGATTAAAAGTAGGACATGGAGAAAAAGCAAGATAATTATAATTAGTTGAGTCTTGACTTGGTCTCGGTCTTGATTTTAGTCTCATGACTGGGGTTGTGATCGGATTGGAAGATATACATATTATGTACACTGTGAAAACTGGTGCATCTAAAACGCCGAAAACCTACTCATATTTGGAATAATTTTGAACAAAGTAAGGTTCTATCTGAAGTTGCTTCTAAAGTGCATCTAAAAATCTAAAATGTAGTTTATAACGCATAGAAAGTGCAACTAAAAGCCGATTCCACAGTTCAAGATACGTTTTCAATGAAGGCGTTTAAAAAAATAAAACTAGTTTTGACAAAACTTAATAAAAGAAAAACGCACTTTCAAAAGTACAAACTAAAAAATCGACGCTTTAAAAGCCGTCAAAATTAGAAATGGCGGTTCGAAAAACACAAAAAAATAAAACGTAGCTTTTTTTAAAAAAAACTTAAAAAAAGAAAGCAAGATGCTCGCAAAAAGTGAAAAATAAAAAAAATGGACGGTTAAAAACCTTTGAAATGTAAAAAGACAGTTGCAAAAACACAAACGAAAAGGAAACACAGTCGTTTAACGGTTAAAAACCTTAGAAATGTAAAAAGACAGCTGCAAAAACACAAACGAAAAGGAAACACAGTCGTTTTGAAAACAACAAACCAAAAAATAAAAAATATTCGTTTTGAAAAAGCGTGAAAAATTAAAAAAAATTCTTCATAAGGCGTTCGTAATTATTGTAAGTGCGAATAGCTTGTTGGCGTTTTTCATGCACTTTTTCGTTCTGTAAGATTCTTTAGTTCTTGCAGTGTGCATTGTAGGTAGGTAGTAATTATGAAACGAGAAGACGATTAGATATTACACAGCAGTTGAATGGGAATATAAAAAATAAGAAAAGGCACAAGTTGACTGCCAGCAGTTGATTTTAATTTTCCAACTGATTCCCACATTGGGATTTGATTGCAAGGAATGATGAACCAAATAAAATGAAAGGGGAAAGGAAATCAAATAAAAATGGAAGATTGTATAAGGCTGCAAATTCACGTCCACGTCCTCAAACAAATTTAATGACATTTCCCATTTGCTATTTGCTAAAGCAGTTCCCATTTTCTGTTTGTGCTCGCTGCTTCATTCTTATGTCCTGCTAGTTGCCTCACTCTCTCTCTATATATATATATTTGCTATTCCTTATTCCTTATTTGCCATTATGTATTCCGTCGATGCGATGAACATTTCTTCTTTTTTTCCCTGGTTTGGCTTGGCTTTCTTTCCCTTTCGGTTTGTTTTGTGTGGCTGTGACTGGGACTGAGACTGGAACTGTGTATTCTGTATATAGTTTTGGTTTTTTTCTTTAATGGAAAAGATAGCTATGACCATGGCAAGGGTATGAGTACGGCTATTATGGCTACGAGTGAATGTGAGGAAGACGATTGCACGTTGGGTTTGCTTTTGCTTTTGCACGGTTCGTTCCACATTCAAGACAACTCCGTCAGATACAAGAGTCGCAGGCTCACAGCCTCAGTCACAGTTAACAGTCGGTGGGTTTTGGTAATAACAACAGGAGCGATGCCACTACATAAATACATAACATGGAGCAAATACAGTTACAACAACAGCTTCAGCTACAGCTACAATGACAAAGACAAAGATAAGGACGAGGAGAGGACTAGGACAAAAGGAGACAGAAGCTGTGAGACAAAACTTAATCATGATGAGCTTTTTTATTTGCCCAGCCTTCCCATCTCCATCCTTTCTCGATCCTTGGCCCAACTCCCCCACTCCACATACCTAATTCCCTTGTCTGCTTGGGCTCGCATCAAATCATTTTAGGCATTCCTACACTCTAAAAACTGGCGCATCTTGTAGGTCAAAAACCTACTTGTTTTAGTTTACTTAGGAATAATGCATCTCGCAGTCCGGCATTTATTTTAAAATATTTCTGAAGCACTTAAGATTCAACCTATTTAATCATTTTAGACGTTTTTGAAATTGTTTGTTTGTAAAATTTTGAACATTTTTGAAATCACATCTAGATTGTTTATAAATTTGTTGAGCAACATTTAACTATTTCTTTTCTGTGGATATTAAGTAAAGTTCACATTTATTAAATACGTGGTAGATTTCGCCGTCTTACTAGTTAGATGCATTTCTTCGGGTTTTAAGATTCTTTTGTTTTTACACTGCACACACGTAGGTGGCCAAGAGTCAGCCTCAGAGTCAAAGTGAAACCGTCTGAAGTAAAGAAGGCAAAGACCAAGGAACTCTCTCTCTTTCTCTTTCTCTCTCTCTTCTTTTTCTGGTTTCTGGTTACATTATCTGATTGTGTCTATCTGCGTAATCGTCCTTTGAAATGCCACAGTCCATTAAGGACGTCTGAGAAGCAGGAAGTAGAAATGCATGACAGCCAAGTCCAGGAGGAATCGCAATCAGCATTACGTAGTATCAATTCAAATCCGCATGCTTTTAAATCTTTAAAACCACGCATCATTAACTACACAGTCATTTCCCGGGACCAAGACCAGTTCCCGTTCCCAACCAAGTCATTCTACTTTTGGTTTTCTGGGAAACGCAACGCATGCTTTATGCTACCTACCTTATGTATGTACACTCAAATACCTATGCATTAGTATGCAAAGGTAAGACTTCCGACTTCCTTGTAGCCTCTCTTCACTTAATTGTAGGCGAAAGCCAAGTGGCATGTCATGCTTCCCTCCCTTCCTATACTGCCAACATTAGCCTTTAATTAGTTTGTTTTCCTCTCATTATTTTGATGTCTTGGGTCTTTATAACAACTTCGAGAATGAGGATAAAGAGCGGTTGATTAAATATACCTAAGGATAATCGTCAAGAGATTTAAATGGAGATTATAGCTAAAGCTGATTTGGTAGGAGATATGTAAGTTGATTGTATCATTTGGCGGAAAGGAGTAGATTTAGATTCTCTCTAATGATTTCGTTAGTTAAAAATGAAACCGAGCAGTTTCCGTTTTCCTGGAAGGTTTATAGCATATTATGTATGTATACCCTTCTGCACAGTACCTACAGTATCATATGATTCGAAAGATACATGGTGGGAAATCTATTTGCGTGTTTATTAGCTTGTGGAATAATGTCTCCTTCACCTTTCCCTTACGACTACATATGTACATATATACCCAAGAAAAAATAACATGGTGCAGTATGAGAAGTTACATGAATTTTAATTTCTCTCCGAGAACTTAGGAGGGAAAGGGTCATTAAACTTGTAAGAACAGTTTCAAACGTTACAGAACTTAACTCGTCCATGGATTCTTTCTGGAAAATCTTGATTTATTAACAAAATTTTGAAGCCGAATTTATTCGAATGATTCTTGTCCACCTTTTGCAATTATAATTAAAATACTAGCATTGAGAACGAGTAGGTACATTTGTTTGCCTTGTAAAAAAGATGCGATTCTCAACAATACTTTCCTAAAACTAAACCGTCAACAAATCCAAATTCAGAATTGGTATCGACTGAAAGACATGCGCAAAGACAGCTGTAAAGTATGAACATTAAGGAATGTGCCATTAGGAACGCATTATGACCGGTGTGATGTATTTTTAAATTGAACGATAAAAGTTGTATGTTAAACTACGAGCTCGGTGAAATGTGGTGCTAATTTGATCAAACATCCTTTTAACCCCTTAGATTCTCTAATGACATCCCTCTACATTTTCCGCCATATTTACCTACTACCAACACTGTAAAAACTAAAGACTTCTAAAGTACAAAACGTTGCATCTGAAGCGCGAAACAGCAACTCTAATTTAGTAAAATTATGAAAGTTTATTTCAAACGCAGTAAAAACTCGTCTTGGACTACTAGATGCGTTTTAGATGTATCTGAAATGCATCCTAACTGCTTTCAGAACTATGCTAAATACAAATGGGTTTTTATTTGTATTTTAGATGCATTTTTCACAGTGTATACACAACCGTTTGCTCTTTTGAAAAACATTCAATTAGAATATTTCTGCCTGTTCTCCAAAATCCAACTCGGTAATTACACCAGGCATATTCCCACCTTTCCAAATGTACACAATAAAAGTCCCAATTTGTACCCGGGAAAAAAGTAAACAAATCACATCCTTATCGTAGCTGTATAGAAAGCAGTGGGCGTTGAACAAAGGTGCATAGGTGTTAGCAATAAGATAGGTCCTTACTCGCAAACCCTTTTGCCTCATCATGCCTACATACTTTACCTTGGAGAAGGAACTAGTGAGCCAAAACTAATACTAGTAATTACCCACGACGTGTTATAGGTTAATATAATAATTGCCTGTAATATTTAAACTGGCTCATATTTCCTCGCAAACGTCTGCCTTTCCTTGGTTTTTTGGTGAGCAGGTCAATAATTGGCAAAATAGTGAAATGGAAATTGGGGAAAGGGCACGCAAGCAAGTCGATGCTGATGCCAATGCCAATACCAATACTCCTACGAAGCCCAGAACCAAGACCAAGACCAAGACCAAGACCGAAACCAAAACCATAACCAAACCAAAGCCATGGAAGCATGTAGTGGATTACAAAGGGGAAAGGAAGGGAAGCTGTTGAGAAGAAAGGGAAAAGGAAGGAAGAGTAGTTAGGGAATTTGAGTGGGAAAAGGATATAAAGTCGTTTGTAATCAAATGTTAAATGGGTGAATGCTGAATACCGAATACCGAATACAGAATAAGGAATGCCGCTGAATGGCAACGAAGGGACGACTAAACGAATGAACGAAGGAAGAGCAATTATTTACAAAGACATTCTTTTGTTTGTTTTGTTCAATCAAACTGCCAGCGCCAACTGTATAATACGTGTTTATGTATGAATTGTAGGAATAGGTATCCTCGTAATTATGCATCAAGGCAATCGCAGTAGATACACACACAAGATATATCTGTAGATATATCATACATGCACAAGCTATCAACATGGAAATGGATATATGGACACAATTACCATTTCCCATGCCATGCCATGCCATGCCATGCCATGCCACGCGATTTCATAAGAGACGCCGAAGTCGAAGCCAAAGTCGAAGCCGTTGCTAAAGCCAAAGTGAAAGGCAGAGTCAATGAGCCGAGCCTTGTGAACCGTAGCAGTGGCAGTGGCAAGTGAAAGGAAAAGGCGAAGGGAAAGCAAAGGGAAAGGAAGGTATCCGAGTTGAAGTGTACACATTTGCATAGCCTTTGTTTACACTTACATATGAGAGCCACAACCAGAGAGTTAGAGTCGGAGCCAGAGTCAGAGCCAGAACCGGAACGAGAGCATGTATGATGTATGGGAGCAGTCATCTTGTCTGGCCTTTGCTTTTCCTTTTCCTTTGACTCTTGTGGGTAGAAGAGAAAGAGAGAAAGAGAAAGAGAGAGAGAGAGAGCAAGAGTCTCTAATGTGAACGCTTCATTTTGATTGCTCACAATCAGTTGCTTTGTTTGCACTACACGCTTCACTTTTTTACTTGACTCGATCGCACATCGCACGAGAATATGTGGAATCACGACTCGAACTGAAATTGACGTGACTCAACAATCAACTGACTCGCATTACTTTTACTTTTACTCTTATACCTATGCTCTCAATGTATGTATTTTCTACCTTTCTCTTTTTATGGCTACTTTCCCATTGTTTTCAAGTCGGTCTTTGACTATGATTATTTCCCCGATTTACATCCCTTTTCCTGTTCCCACAGCCAACTTTTTCAATAATTTCCAGTCTCCCGATGTATTTGTGCTCAAGAATGGAATAAAGAGAGTGGGTACTTTATAAGATCCGATTCGATCTCGTTCGCTTCGATTTGATTTGACATTTCGTGTGATTTATGAACGTCTTTGGATTTCGATTTGGATTTCCAATTGGGTTTTATTTCGAGTGCGATTGTATACGATGGAATCTCAACGTGGTTCCTCACCTGTTGGATATATACTACCTTCATAGATGTATCTATATGTGCAGTATTAGGTAGGGGCTCTCAGTTTTCTTTGGTTTATGTTTGTGGGAGTATGTATGTAGCAGTGTTTTGGTTTCAACATGGAGAGAATCAAGTTCGAAGGAATGAAGTTGGGATGGGAAGATAGTATTATTGGTTTTACCTTTACCCATTTCATGGTCATGCAGCAGATAAATTAGATATCTATAGGTGTACCAGTTTTCCGAATAACTTGAAGGAGGGGTGGGTCTACACTGCAAAAACAGGGACATTTCAACGCCAAAAATCTGTT